>JADBJO010002820.1:265000-270000 GCA_016801955.1 Conus betulinus | reverse complement strand
AATCAGACTGCATGATAACATTAAGGTCTGTCTGATTTGCACTTTTCTCCACGCAACGTGCTCGTCAGACACGCCCCTTTCCATCCGCTTACAGTCAGGAAAGATAGAGACTTGCCTTGATACAACACAGCTGCCCCCCTAATGTACGACTTAAAACGAGAACGTCGCAAAGCAGAAAGGCGTCGGCGCTCCTCTGGTATTAGTGTCCTTAAGCAGATGTGCAACTTAAAAACAAACAAACAAACAAAAAACGGAACTTTGGAGACTAAGTTTTAAAGCAAATAGCTGAGACTAGTTTCTTCTCAACACAGATCTCAGGTAGCAAGACGTGTATGGAACTCTACTACAGCATGAATCAAATTCTTAGCAAAACAAGGACTTCTGTATTAATATCCCACCAACATAGACTCAAAAACATCCTGATATCTTTTTGATTTTTTTTTTCGAGACAAAACAGCACTAGCTGTGAAGCATTTGTTTCCTCTAGTCCTTGAAGGGTTACCTCCATTTATTCCGGCCCAACTTTGTCCAAGTTTGAACCAGTTACCCCTCAGTTCGTGAAAAAAATTCTTCAGGGGAAAAAAGTGAACTTGACCCTATTCCTATTTCTTCATGAAAACCTCAACTCCCTGTTTCAAAAAAAAAATTCAATGGGTTTCTGTTGAGTGGCTTACACCCTGATGATTTCGAAACTGCACTTTTGAAATCTTTCTGGAAAAAATCGTTACTCCCATCCAAATGAACTGAAAAATTTTCTGACCAATCTCCAGTCCCCCTTTCTTGTCAAATTTTTTAAGAGAAATAGGCCCTCATGAATTATCCCAGCACCTTCTCAGTTTCCACCAACCAGCTTACTATGCTGGACATAGCACAGAAACTGCTCTCATCCGAATCTTGAACGATATTCTGACATCTCTTGATGACGAAAAAGTGCCTGTTCTTCTCCTAGGTCTGTCCGCAGGTTTTGACACAAGCATCACAACATTCACCTGCCACATCTACAGACTTTGGCATATGTAACTCTGCATTAAGTTGGTTTAAATCGTACCTGTCAATCAGACAGCAGTGCGTTCTTATTACAGAGAAACGGTTTTCTAAAATGTCACCAGACTTGGGCGTTCCCCAGGGTTCTGTGCTAGTCCAGTGCTTTTCAAAAAGGTACACAACGCGCCTGGCTCAGATCATGAGCAACCGCCCAGTTCATCATGAAATGTTCGTTCATCATGAATGTTCGTTCATCATGAAAATGTTCGTTCATCAGGAAATGTTCGCCAATGACACCCAGCTTGAACACTCTCCTAGATTACTGTAATGGTATCGCACAAAGCTCATAAGATTGTGTCTCAGAAATCAAACAATGGATGTCTGATAATAAGCTGAAATAAAAAATGATAAAAACAGGCGCTATCCAGTTTATGAAACACTCATGGGTCATCATCCGCCAATAGTACCAAGCTCCACTGATATCTCGTTTATACCATGTGTTCGCTTCTCAACTCTGATCTCACCCTGTGTGACGAGCGTCGGTGGCAGGTGTGGTCCTCTTGGGGAAGGATTTAGAGTGTGTTCTCTATTAGAACTATACAGTTGTCAACATATCAAAATTCATCTCCACCCTCTCACTTACTGTTGGCAGAAGGAGCAATTTTCGGTACTAGTCATCAGAAGAATTTTATTTTTTTTTTCTCGGTACTGTTAGAAATAATCAAGAATGGCTCAGGAGTGGTTCGCCTTAAGCTAATGTACCTAAAAGTGCTTGTGCTCCAAGTGACAGACAGAATTAGAAATACATTTAGATATGAAATAATGTATGAACAACAAATAAACTGACAGAAGATAAATGCCATTTCACACACACCAACTGTACTTGTGTAAACAAGATTAAACCGTACAAATTAATTGAACTTCAGTTGAACCAGACTGTCCTTGTTTAGGCTGGCTTGTCCTCACTTCATCTCAACGTAAAGGGCGGGGGGGGGGGGGGGGGGGGGGGGGGGGGGGGGGGGGGGGGGGGGGGGGGGTGGTGGTGGTTGCTTTTTTTGCCGGTTGGAGTTGTAGTCCAGTGGGACGATAAAACTTAACTTCTATGTTGGAGAGGTGTGTAGATCTCTATCTCCAGTTTCTGCAGACAGGTCCACCCTTCTGGTAGACAGGCTGGTCGGCTGCTAGTACACATAGCTACAATGTAGCTTAGATTCTAGCTCCTGTGCTTGCTAGGTTGACAGACGAAGCACGATCCTGGGGTCTGTTGAAATTACAGAACCTGGTTTGTAGGTAGGTGGCTGGGAATCCAGCTCAACGAGTCCTCACGCTCACCCTCTGATTCTCAGGAAAAGCGTGACATCTCAGTCGGCAAAGGCATCTGCCTTAATTTTTAGTGTCCACTTCATTCTTCATTCGAGTTTTGAGTGGATTGTAATAAGTGGTGTGAGACAGTAAGGCGCTGTTAAACACTTAAAGGGAAACAACTCTTCAGTGTAGTCAAATACTCGGGTAATCCAAGTACCCATGTTAATGAGAGTCGTCTACAACGAAGCAGTAAGACAATCAACAGTAGTCATAAAGCATCTTAACCGATTTTAGCAAGTACTGGCAAAAACGTTATGCTGTTCAAACATAGTATACGTCAATCATCTTAACAGATTTTACCATGAATCTGCATGAGGTTATACAGTTTGAAGTAGACGACGCACACTCAGGTCAGATTTAAGGAAGTATTTATGAAGCTGAAAGAACAGCTGAAACAGTTCACAGTTCAGCCGTCTTGGATGGGACCCCGCAGCGAGTTGTCTCCCTTGCATGTTCACGCATATCCCCACCTTTAAGACCATTAACTATTATGCAAATAATGTGAATGAAAAATATCTTATTGAGCTATTATACCCACTTAAAGACCATTAACTGTTAAGCAAATAATGTGAATGAAGAATATCCTATTTAGCCATCTTGATCTCAGTCTGTTGAATTCTTCAGTTTGAAAATGAACACCATGAATCATTATTCTTTAAACAAAAAACGTCAGTCAGCGTTTCTGCCCCTGCTGCTTCTTCCCATCCCCAAAAAAATTATATATATCTGAAAAAAATATATATATATATATATATATATATATATATATGATTACATAGAAAAGAATGGTTGTTCTGAAAGGCACTAAGCCTGTCTGTTAGATCCGGCTTGAACCCTGCCAGGGGGCCTCTGAAACCCACTACACAAACATAGTCTTTGAAAAGTGTTGGCAGTCTCTGTTGACGACCCAGCCGGGAGGCTGACTAAGGTGCTGAACTTGGCTCTGCAGCCTCCTCCCAACTGCGGGGCTCCCGGTCCTGCAGCTGACTAGGTGCTTCAGTCACTTCACAGCTGCTGGGTCTCTGGTCCTGTGACTCCCTGGGAGTCCAGCAGCGGCGTGGTGGACTCTGGTTGGTCTGCTCCTGGTGACATCTACGATGATAGCTGTGGACCTTACAGTGGTACTGGTGGTGGTGAAACGTCAAGCTCGGGCTGGCCTAGCTGGTGGCCTGGCTCCTGGGACTCGTGCTGGTCGCTGGCCCGTGACAGCACGTGGTCAGTATGTCGCTTCAGGCAATGGCTGTCCACCACCTGAACCAAGTCCTGTAGCCTGCACCATTGCCCATGGCAACCACTTTTTGCCAGCTGAAAAGTTCTTGATGTACACCAGGTCACCCGCCACATAGTTTCTCTTTTCAGCATGATCATGGTTCAGTTTCTGTTGGCAGCTGCCTCTAGGCGACTCGCATCTCCACAATAGGTCGGATTAGGTCCCAGCGTGTGCTCACTTTCGTACTGAACAGGAGTTCTGCTGCTGACAGTCCAGAGGCTGTCTGAGGGGTGACCCGATCTGCTGAAAAGAGTCAGTAAACTCGAATTTCTATTGAACCACTTGTCATTTTCTTCCAGCCTTGCTTCAGTGTCTTGCCCATTGGTGGATGGATGATACGGTGCTGACTGGATGTGTTCATTGTCCTAGACGCAAAATCCACTTGTCTCTCACTGCCATCCTCCATCCGGTGTGTGTATCGTGTGTGTGTGTGTGTGTGTGTGTGTGTGTGTGTGACAATATTGAAAGTGACAATATTTTACAGTTAAACAAGCCTTCAGGTATGTTCCATTACCATGTGTCTGAGAGACGGAGAGAGAGAGAGGGGGGAGGGGGCAAAATTTGTTATAAAACTGCCAGTATTCCTCTCGAACTTCCCGCGACAAAACTTCGATGTCGACTTTTTCGACTCACAAGCGAAGAAAAGCTCCCAACCCCCGGCAGAACTGATCACACCCCTACTGACATATTACAGCTAAAGAAACTGAAAGCGGAACGAAATGGAGAAGGATGTAAATTGTCGTCAAAAACAATAATCCTCGTAAACCGGATTTTGGTGGGGTCAAGTTTCCTTTCCTCGCTGGTTGTGACGATGACATAGATGCATGCATGAGACGATTTGAGATACTGAATCGACACCCAGTGCATTCTTCCGCTTAGTAATTTAAGCTTTTCCGTACCTCACGCAGAAGAGTGGCCACACGCCACAATTAGGATTTTGCGCTAAAACACTGTAATCTATCTAAGTGTTTTGAGGCCTTCCACACTTCTGAACCAACAGTTAATGTTAAACTGATAATTGATCGAAAGAGCAACATCCCACCAATTATTTCCACGTTCGGGGGGATTTTCACCGATGAAATCACAAACAATCTTCAATACGTGGCCTTTCCCTTAGTCGACGTCACATTTCAGGCTTTTGCACTCATCCGTGACCCTATCTTTGCGCCAGCTTAAAGAGCCAAACAGTCCCATTCCTTTGATTTTAATCTGTCTGCTTGGAACCACCTGGCTTGTACCTTGATGGCTATAAGAAAAGAAAATGAGGAGAATCAACTTTCAGACTCAATGAAAATTCTCAAAACAATCTATTTGCACCAGTCGATAAATATTCGACTCCTTAAGCAAGCCTTTGCCCATTTTGGTGTGCAGCCAGCACACA
>JADBJO010002820.1:252500-260000 GCA_016801955.1 Conus betulinus | reverse complement strand
TGGTGGAGCATGCTCACCGAAGCCAACAGATCACCCACTCACATGTACACATCGCATACATTGGCACACACATGGGCCTGACCACTTATGTGCCGGTGCGCACAAACATACACACGCAAGCATGCTCGTGCGCGCGCACACACATACACACACACACACACACACACACCACACACACACACACACACACATACACATACACACACACACAACACACACACACACACACACACACACACACACACACACACACACACACACACACGAACACACACACACTCACTCACAATTAAACTATAGCAGTAGTGCAGTGCTTGGTACCGACGACCTGGCCAGGGTGTCTGCCTGATGCCTTTTTCAGACATCTGCAAAGTCATGTCAATGGGACCCTTGTCTTCAATCCTTTAAACCTGGTTATTGACTTCCTCATATATCACCAGTAAGTCCTGCGTGCTATGGTCTTGTAGCTTAGCAGATGGGGTGTAGTGTATGTGAACTAGTCTGCATGCAGTGACATCTCCTTGATTAGTCTGAAAGCGAAAACTGAAACTGGTTTGGGTGAAAAGATGTGGCACAAGGATGAATCCATCAAGTTTTGGGGTGGATCTGTGCAGCGGATCTGGATCAAACGATGCTCCCCCGGATCGTCAGCAACATGAACATGCACAAGGTAAGGGGCTTCTCTCTCCAGTTCTCGCCCACTACATAACCAACTATTACTATTGGCAAATGGTTTTGTGTGATGAAAGTCTGTACATGTATTGGTTACTAGCAAGCTATGTTGTATGCTGGTGTCCCATGTCAGTGTGACAATATTATCTTCAGCTAGTGTAAGGTTGGGGATGGTATTCACAAGCTTTGTCTAAAGACATTTCAAATTTCATGCAGCTCAATTTGTGATTGAAAAAAGTGATACGTGTTCAGTCAGTTGGTCAGCTACTCGGCCTGACAAGGTGCTTGATGACCAAAAATTCACTCTGCCTAAACAACAGGGTTTGCTTTTCTTTGCATCCTAGAAGTACTCATATACCTTGAATTGATCTTCTTTGAAGATACATATTCTGTCTGAAGAGGCAATGGATATAAAACACAAAGCATAGGTAGTTCTTCAGGGAACTGACCAATCATTCAAAAAGGTGGACATACAGCGCAGCTTTAATCTCTTGATCAGTCTCACCAGAGGAGTGATTCTGAGCTATTTGTGAGATTTTTCTGTTTCAGACCTCTCTTATCTAGTGTTCCCGAGTGTGCCATTATGAGTTCAAAATGGGAACCTCGCACTTGAGTTTAATCCTCTTGCTCAACTCAACAGGCCTCCATCTTGAAGAGCTGATCAATGTTCCCGACCAACATTGCAGATGCTTAAACCTGTAACCTGGTTAGTGTTGGGATACATTTTAAAGAATGTGCAGATTGCACCACCTGCCCTGAAGAGTCAAATCAAATTGGAAGTACACATCATCATCATTATGGCTAAGGATAAAGTCCCATAGCCTTGTGCCCATAGGAGCTATGAACTATGAGCCATTCAACTTGCTGAGGCACAGCACTGTGCAAGTCTTAGTCCATCCCCCTCCTTCTGTTGCTTTCCTTGACCTGAACCAGGTACCCACTGGGCGGACAGAGAGGGGTTTCTAGCCGTTAAAAATCAGTCTACATGAGTGGTTCAGAGACTGTCAGCTTTGCAGACAAACACTGTGGTTGAGAACATAATCCTTTCGCATCATCATCATTGATTTTAAAAAAGGCCAAAATTCTGCGGTTCTGCACGCCCTGCTCTCCTGATGATCTCAGTTTTGATGTGTCCCTCACACGCGTGTCTGTGGTGAAGTGACATTGAAGTCTTCACAGTCGGGAAGTTCAAGGGGACTGTTGTTGGATGGACATGGTGACGACTCTCTCCAAAGTCAAATATTGACTTTCTGATTAGTCCATTATAGTTATCAGTAGGGAATTTAGAAGGTGGCATCCTACACATGATGAATTACAACATGCACCACTGATCAACATCGAAGTGACTACCAGTGTGCGAGATACTAAAGGAAGTGAGAGAAGGGAAACGAACATGAAAGTTTCTTACGGAACAACAGGTATCTTTTCCATCATCATGAGCTGGTGGACAGAAAGTATGTTTCATAGTATTTGTGGGGGTTCCTCCCTAGGCGTCTGCACCATGACACACACACAATCCGCTTCGTTTTTTTTTGTACACATACTCTCTCTTCAACTGAGCACACACAGAGAGAAAATTCTCTTTTCACGTATACACTTTCTGTCTCATTTCATTTATAGATGTGCGTGTGCACACTTTTGCTCTCTCTCACTTCCAATTTGCACACACACACACACACACATACTCTCTCTCTCTCTCTTTTTCTCACATGTATATAGATTTTCGCCTCTTTCTAAAATGCACACACACATACACACACACAAACACACTCTCTCTCTTCTCACACATACAAAGATTTTCTCTCCTCACACACACAATCCAATACACACACGCTCACACAAGCAAGTTGGCAATTTGTTCACTGTATGATATTCATCACTATGGATGGTGAAGGAGCTGCTTTTACTATCAAGTGCTAGATTCCATTCGATTCAGACACAAATGTAGAGCTCTGCACATATATTGTTTTTCTCCATTCATCTTCTCAGTGCCATGCGTCAGAGGAATAAGCAATCGCTAAATGCGAGGAGCCCCTCAGAATTTGGCCATAGCATAGAATAGCCCAATAACTTAAAACAGTAAAAGAGACAGATGTGAAAAACTAAAAAAGACAAGCTAAAAAAGACAGATGTGAAAAACAAACACCAATTTCACACAATCTTTTTCTCAGGTCTTTATGTTGGCAATCTCTTCATCTTCAGTATGAACAAGAAAAATGTTGCCTTCAGGGACACATTTTCTTATTATGCACCACTACCACTTCTTTCCCGTTCACCATCAAAAATAGTGTTTTCTGACTGGTGCTCAGTCTGTGAACAATCCATACTCTAATAGACACGCACAAGTCACACCAATATTCACAAGTGTGGGTGCAACAACTCTTGTTGATGTTCAATAATGTAATTCACATTCTATACACATACAAGAACATTCGCAGGTATAAGTATAATGAATCTGCTGACCCATACTTGCTCATTCCTCAATGTCCTGTCATTTATACCATTGTGTCCAACACACCTTCATGCATGGGAAATTTGTAGAGCATCAGAATGTAAATTTTTAAATGATAGACACTTAATTCGCATGTGTATGACTGACTTTCCCTCGTAAAATGTTTTGAGAATGTCTGTATCACTGTAAGCACTTGATCTTTGTGGGCGTTCTGCATTTCTATGGATTCTGTCCCTTTCTTTAACTTATCTGGTGTGTGAGTGAACGTGCGTGATCCCGTATTTGTCACTCGTAGCATGACGTTTTGGTGTATTTGTCACTCGTAGCATGACCTTTTGCTGTCGGATACACCTTGAAAAATGAATGTATTATGTCTCAGCTCATTTAAATCATACCATCAGACTTCAACAAATGGATCATATTCTCTGTAATAAGTGTAACGCAACAGTTCATTTACATAAAAACAGAGCCAAACTTCAGTGAAATTACAAACGCATTTTTGTCACAAATATTCACAGAAAGAACAGCAAATTAAGTAGTATGCTTTTCCAAGAAGAAAACTTTATGTCAAAGATTATTAGGGCACATTGTTACTTGGCAGCTTCATGATTTACCTGATGAAACTTGTGTGTGTGTGTGTGTGTGTGTGTGTGTGTGTGTGTGTGTGTGTGTGTGTGTGTGTGTGTGTGTGTGTGTGTGTGTTCACAGATTATTCACATGTGTGCAAGTGTGCCAAGAAAGCATTTTTCTACATCTATTTTTAGGCCAGGATCTCTATTCAAAGTACACAAGGTATCAGAGGCCATTAAATGTGTACATTTTGTTGCTGGTGTTTTTTGTTTGTTTGTTTTGTTTTCCTAGGAGGAATCTGTAAGGACAGGCTTTATGTTCTGATTTCCTGGATCATCATGACATAGTGAAATGATAATGCACCCCCTCACACAAGATTCATTACTTGCATTACTTATATTCATCTCTCAAAATCACACTTTGCAATTAAACATTTTCTTAAAATCAGCAAACAAAGTGAATTATATCTGCACACAAAATCTGTACAAAATAATATCTGCATAGATATTGTAAATTCATCGATTCAGGTATCTTTGGTTTTAGATGCATGACATTTGGATAATATCAGAATACTTTACCATATCTCAAAAATAAACATTCAGAACGGATCAATGAAATACAATAGATTATATAGCTACATGTTTCAATACAACATAGAGAACCAGGACAGGACTAGTTAATGACTAAGAATTTGTGGATACATGTTTCCTACAGATCTCTATTCAGACAATGCATTAAAAAAAAAGATGTATGCTACAAAAACAAAAATCAATGTAAATACCATAAGCATGATTATGAAAATTAACCAGAGTACGAATCTGGCAATATCAGACACAAATCTGTCTAAAATGCATGACCCAAAACCCAAACCACTCCCAACACAAAAAGCTTTTGTTGGAGGCCAGCAACTTGTGGATATATCCGGCTCGCACAGTAACAAAAACAGACTCATGTGAAAGCTCACCACTGGTAAATTTCCCAGTCCCTTGGAGAGTCAGTGCCAAAGAAAAAAGTGTAGTTCTGTATTGTAAGTGAATAAATCAATCAATAAACAAGTAGATGAATCCTGTTTAAATACAGGAGAGATGTGAGCAAAAGGACTCATTTTCACCCTGTTTTCAAGCTGGACATTAACCACAGAGAATTAAAGGAAAAACTGTGAAAGAAATGATAGAGACAAGAATAAATTTGACATATTAAACAATGTAATGTTCCTTTCTTATGCATAAATCAATGTATAAAAAAAAAGCATGCTGTTGGTTAATACTGATCAGTGAGGATGGTTATTATGCAGTGCTTTTGTTTTTGTTTGTTTTGTGTCCATGTAATTGTTGTTGTTTTTTCAAAAGTTCTGTTTTCGTGTGAACTACTTAGAATAAACAGGATTTATTCAAGTTGATAAAAGCTGATTCTAATCAACATATCAATGTCAAGACAAGTAAAGGAGAATTGACACAAAACATGGTGTTTTTTTTTTTCTTTATTTATTTTTTTTACAAAATGCAGACTGCACAAATGAAAAAAAAATCATACTGAACTTTCCCAAATGAAAAAAAAAAATTTTTTTTAACTTAACAATACAGCTTTTCCTTAGAAAATACATATTTTGTACAGAAACAAAGCTCCATGTTGGACATTGTGGAGAATGAATTATGATGTATGAAATCATTACAGGTTAACTGATCACAATTCATCTGAATTGACATCACATTCTGTCAATTAATTGTTCCCTACTTCTGACCTTTTTATTTTGAACTTTCATTGCATTCCATAAACACAGTAGCCATCAGATTAGATATATACAATACCAAAGCTAGAATGCTGCATAATGCCCATAGAACAAGCCAACTCTTCAAAGAGAAGCCATTTCCTTCAAAACGTATTGTATTTTCCTGATGGATTTATCCACATCTTCATCAGTGATGCCATGATACGTCACAAGGCGAAGAGTGGTCTCCGAGAAGGGAACAGTGGACACTTGAATTTTTCTCCCAGTTCACCGACTTCTGCTTCAGTCACCTGGATGAAAGAGAAAGAAAAAAAACAGACACACTGTACAAGTCAGGTAGCAACAATGACAAAAAAAAAAAATGCACAGGCTGAAGATGAGGGTGGCAAATCATGAGTAGGGGAGGTAACTGGAGGCAGGGAGATGGCAAAGTGAATAAACAAATAATAACTGTCACTGCATTTCACAACCAACTTCCAACTGGTGAAGACGTGACTGATCTAGATTAATGTAAGGGTTGTACAAGGTATCCATGACCTTATCATATATATGAAAGAGGCCCATATCATAACTTTGATATTTTAATCGTACGATTGGATATGCATAAAACAACAATAAACAGACATTTTGGTGTGAACATGCCTACACATCCTGTGTGTACTCACTTTTCCATGGATTGAGTTGTAATCTACATACTGAGGACAGTAACTGTCTTCTGTAAGGCATAAGTTTACTGGTAGAATCTGAAAAAACAATGGGTAACAGACACTGATGTATGCACCTTGGGAACAGACCGCAGGGTTACATGTATCATCTGGCTTGTTACTGTGTACTATGCAACACATGCTGTAGATCTGGCTGATCCCATGTGTTCCAATAATTATGGAATGCTCTCCTTCAAATATGGCATGATGTGTAACTGCATGAAAAAATGTCAAGAATGGAAGTGTTAATTACATGTATGTCTAGAACAGCTATTACATGCTTGTTCTCATCAAACATCATTTCGTCTAATATCACAATTAGTGGAAAGACGTTAAATAAATGATACACACACACATCAAACATCATGATGACCATGCAGTAAGATGCAATTTTTTTTGTAATGATGCGACAGAGTAGCGTCATAGTAATGTTTGTGTCCAGAGAAGAATGTGTGACATTTACTGACATCAAAAGCACTCACAAGGGGGAAGTGCCCGTCTGTTTGCTGCAGGCAGTTTCAGTTTTCATTTTCCCTGCTCTTCCTCCATCTACATGCCCACACTGACATTCCATGTTTGTTTATATCAAGGGTTCATCCTTGTATGCTGACAGAGTTTCCCCGAGATCAAGGCATTTAAGAAATACAGCCTGTACCAGTTAAATGCATAACACAGCGACTCTCTTCATATAATGTACAAGCACAATGGCAAACGATCATGTAAACATTATCACACCCTGTATTTTATCATAAACTATCAATACCTACCTTTGTAAACCTGTGCGTAATATTTGAAAACTTTTTTTTTTTTCTGTTTATTAATTAGTAAATGTTGGTTAACACTCTCTCTTAGAGTTCCTTTTGTTTGAAAAGGAAGATAGGTGAATAACAATTAACTGAATTTCTTTTTCCAAGTTGTTCTAGTGCGTACGAATACTACCTCCATATCTGCACACACAAATGCACGCTGTATCATGTCAAGACTTCATCTCCAAAGACAGACTGGTGAACCTCACTACGCTTGCCAGCTGAGAAACCGTGAGGAAGAAGACATACTGGATTAAAACGACACAAAGCATAAAAATGAACAAAACATTAGTCGGAAAGATGACACCTGAAAAACACAACAAAGAAACGTGTGAAGGCAGGAGGACAGCTTACCTGAGCTAACCTGTGGGCGACCTGCGCTGAGGAAACCTCATTCCGTGTTGTCTGTAGCATGACAATGTTGCTCTGCACACTGCTCACATCCACTGTCAGCACCGTGTCTTTGCCCAGGTCTGTCACAGCTGACAATATGAAACAAACAGAGCAATGTGGTACTGTTCTATTTAAAAAAAAAATCTCAGCTGGCCTACACTGTACAGTTGCTGA
>JADBJO010002820.1:232500-247500 GCA_016801955.1 Conus betulinus | reverse complement strand
GGGGAACTTGGAACATTCAAACCTTGGAAAAACATAAACAGTGAATATATGCACTTGTTTCCATATTCAGCCAGACTGAAAGAAACAACAGGTAATCATTTGGCAGTTTAAAGATCAACTAAAACTTTTTTTTTTTTTTTAAGGAAATTCCTGTAGAGAAAAAATAAACTATGCAAAATATTGCTGTCAACTCTCAAGAAAAGAAAGCTTTGAACTAGAGACAAGGACTGACAATAATTACATGAAGAAAAAGTGACACTGACTCAATGACGAATAGTCATACAATAACAGAGTGTCAACATCATTCCCAATAACCTACTACAAAGTTGCATCTCTTCTTAGAGAAGCTGCAACTTTGTCGAAAGAAGGAGGAGCATTTACAGCTATCATTATAATTATTATTGTATCATCACCAATATCATTAACTGTACTTATACAATGCCTATCCTTGGTTAGATACCAAGCTCTCTGCCTTTTACAATCCACGCTCTTCTTTACTCAACAGGTTTTCCGAGCTGGATATAGCCGACTGAAGAACTGCATGCTGGCACTATATTCAGTCATTCCTGTGTCATTCAGTCAATATTATGCACTCAGATTTTAGCCATCATTCTTTTGATTTTTTCATGCATGGTACATGCTATGTGTAATGTGTCATTCATACCAATGGCCAACAGCCACTTCTCTTCTGAAAGGTCATGATGGGATTTTAACCCTTTCCCTGCCACAGTATAAGAGCTTTTCTGTATTGGTGAGTGCTGGGGCCACATTGCAGTAGGTTCACTCATCTGTTCACTACTCATTCATTTATTGAGATAACTCTTAGACTTTTTGCATTTTAAAAAAAATTATACCCTGTGCTATGATGTGGTATCATAATCAACTGTTTTTGTAATAAGTACCCTGTAATAGACACGGTTACGGCCGTACAAGATCATAAAAACGAGCCCGTAATAGACATGGGGCAAGCAGGGAAGAGGTTAATAATAATATATGTGCAAAATGTTACGCATGCATTCACACACACAGAACCTCTGTTTATCGTCTCATTCGAAGGACTTTTTGAGAAATTGAGTCATAACCAATGTTAAACCCTGCAGGAAAAATCCCCATGTAACAAAACGGCCCAGCAGAGATTTTAAACCCATATCCCCAGGACCAGCATGGTTACAATTTTGTCGCTGTTCCACCTGACCTACAGTTCTTCTTGTTATGGGCCAGCTAACCACACAGGCTACATTCAGAGCTGTCAAACTCAAACAGGGGAAAAAGTCATATCCCATATATGCTGAAAAAAAAACCCTGACTCACAACAGAATCAATAAAAGACAAGGCAGCTAAATTACAGAGATCCTTAATGGGCACCTAAGACTGGGCCATGCTGAGAAGCTCACCACCATTCTACTTGAATTCTCAATCACAGGTTTAAAAAAAAAGTGCAGAAAAAGAAAAACATTAAAATGTTAACAAAAAGAAAAGACTAACAGAAAAACGCATTACAAAGGTGAAAGGGGGCAATCAGACATGGCTGAATGGGGAGCTCGATTTCATCCTGAACAGTGTGTACAATTTTCACTACCTAGTCACCAAATTAGGAAAAAAAAAAGAAAAGAGAGACCCCCCCCCCCCCCCCCCCCCCACCTCAAAAAAAGAAACCAACAAAAACTTAACCTGGTTTGTCACGTATTGTGATACGAAAAAAAGGCAATAAAAAAGTTTCCAAAACAAAGACAGTAATAAAAGCCAAAAGGGCAGAAACAACAGAGACGAAAACAGAGATGGACAAACGTAAAAGGCAGAGTTAAAGAGAGTCACAGAAAAGGGGAGGTTACTAGCATGCAAATTCCAGAGGATGCGGGGAGCTATTTGTTCTGAAAGAGTCCCTGGCACCCTCAACATGGAGGGGTTTCAGATGAGAGTCTGAGGGGAAGACATACTAGAAGTCACCTGTTTAATGTAGTCCAGTGAGATGACCCTGCCACCACACTTGTTGTGCGAGTTTTCTCCAGGCACACTGCGGTGGTCCACGGGTAATGGGAGTCGCGGCGATCACGGATCTTCCCCTCAAGCTCCTCCAGGTCCAGCGTTCCATCTGGGTTATTCTTCACGGCCCGGGGCTGCACTCCAGCCAGCTGAAAATGATCTCTGTGTCATATGTTCTCCGTCTGTCACTATTCTGTGTCAAGGCTAAGAAATTGGAGCATGAAAACCAAACTAAAATGTAAGGTAAGGTGAGTTAATGTTGCTTATTGCCAAGCCAACCCCAAGGGGCACCAAACTAACATCACTTTAACTTAAAGACTTACATTTCGTAAGTGGCATGATAAACTTTATCAGCAAAATCCTAAGACTGACACCTAGAGACTAATGTTTCTTCAGTGACACATTAAACTTCAACAGTGAGATGCTAAGAATGACATCCAAAGACTACCGTTTCATCAGTGACACCAACATTTGTCGGTGATACCCTAAAAATAGAATCCTGAAACTCTAACTCTTCATGGGCTAAAAGGTGTCCTTTCAATCTCAGAATGCTGACAGTTTTATGATATTTATTGATCGTAGTTTAGATAAACCTGTAGAATCAATATTTCTACTAAACCAATAACAAGCTGGGTGAGAATGAATGCCATTATCTCCCCTGCCATGCAACAGCCAAACACAAATGAGCCGCCCATGAGTAAAGTGACTACATTCAAGAACCCATGTAGTTGATACCACCTCGAGCGACGTCCTTTCTGAATGTCTCTCAAGACATTCTCCAACAGAAAATGGAAAAAATCCTAAGCTATGTTCAGAACAATTTGTATCACAGAACTGATGTAACAGTCTATGGCAAAGACAGTAAAGATCATGACCTCGGTCTGCATCGCTCATGGAAGTAGCAAGAAGCTAAAGACTTTGTTTTCAACTTTGACAAATGCTACACTGAGAAGACCAAAGTTTTGGGGCAGTGATGTATGATGCTTATGGAGTTTGCCCAGATCCAAAAAATGTGCTGAAATGCAACAATGACAACCACCTAACTCCAGCATTTTCTTGTTAGGATTCAGGCCCTTGCTCCATTCATACCCATGCTGCCAGAGCTCACTGATACATTGAGAAGTTTGTTGAAGAAAGAAGCAAAGTGGGAGTGGAACAGTTCATATCAACAGGCTCTCCCAATGACAGCAGACATGGTCTGCAAAGACTATAAACTCTGTTACTTCTATGTCAATGAACAAGCAGTCATCCTGGTAGATGCATCTCAGTTCACCCTTGAAGCAGCACTAATACAAGATGGAAAAAAAAAAGTGCTTTTGCATGCAAAGCACACCCACTAAAATGGAACTGGGATATGCAAGCAGGATTGAGAGAGTGGTTAAGGGGGGTTATGGGAGGGAGGCAGGGTGGGTAAAGGTTTGGAGGGCTTTGGAGGAGGGGGGGGGGGGGAGAAAGAGAAAGAGAAGGATGTGGGCGGGGTGGGCGGGGTGGTGCACACGCTGGGGAGTGTGTGTGTGTGTGTGTGTGTGTGTGTGTGTGTGTGTGTGTGTGTGTGTGTGTGTGTGTGTGTGTGTGTGTGTGTGTGTGTGTGTGCACGTGCGTGTGTTTTGGGGGGTGGTGTGTGTAAATCTTTGGGTATGGATTTGTATGGGCATAAATGTCTACTGTTGTACATGTACATAAACCACATTGGAAAAGGTGTCTATGATTTTGTTTTAGAGGCCTGTTTTACCCACCGATTAATTTATTAATGTTGATTGTTTGTGTTTTATGTGACCGCAAAAGCATTTTCCTTGTGTATATGGGGATATATTAAAAAGTCTGAAGTCTGAAGTATGGAACTGTTTTAAAATGGTCTGCTGTGATCACTTCCATACATTTATGTATGGTACACATCTCAGATGGGAGTCTGATCACAAAGCACTTGAACAGATTAAAAGAAAAGCTTGGCAAACACACCCTTCAGATTCCAGCCATGATTCTTCCACCGCAGCTGCATCACATGAACATCAGTTCCTGTCACAGTAAACAAATGGTACTCAGACTTTCTGTCATGCATTAATCCATATGATGGTCCCAAAATGGATCTTGAAGACTCAATCTTTGCAATGCGATTATCAGATAACTGTAACAGGAACTGAAAACAAAATGATGAACTGGTCGCTCTTTGAAAATACATTCTTGGTGGATGGCTACCGACTTGCAGATAGTTACGAAAATCTGTTAAAACCCACTGGCCTTAAAAAAGATGAACTGAGCGTAAAGATGATCTGGTCCTCAAATGAGACAGAAGCATCTTTGGCACAAAAATGAAATGCAGCCTGGACACCAAGGAGCAGACAGATGCAAACTGTACCAAAACAGCTGGTTTCTGGAAGGGCACTGATCATGACACTGACACAACAGCCAGACCATGTGTGACAGATCAGAACCACAGGACCACCAACCCAAAGAATCATTACATCAGTATGAAGTTCCTGAACATCCACAGTAAACCTTTGGATCATATATAAATTTTAATGGCTTTCACTACCTTATTATCACAGACTATAATTCAAAGATATAATTTGTCTGGAAAGCAGCAAGCAAGAGAAAAAAAACAACAGGTGTCATCACACACTAGAAAACAATTGTTTGGAGAACACAGCATCCTGAAGAAATCATTAGTGACAGTGGGACACCGCTCGAAAACTTTGCCAAGGAGTAAGGCTTAAAACACATTACCAGTTTACCTCCTTATCCTACATCCAGTGGTAGCAGAACGCACCGTTAAGAATGTGTTGAAAACATTCTCACCAAGGCTAAAGCCAGTCATAGACTATGACACTCCACCGTCAGCACTCAGAACCACCCCCACTGACCATCCCTTTCCATCTCCTGCAGACATCCAGCAAACTGAAAACAAGCATCCATTCCTCCGTTCCCACTCCCAGTGCGACTTTCCACAAGAATTTGATATAACAATATACACTGTAGAAATACAACCAATGAACTGCTCATGACCTTTCCCCACGCAAGCAGCTCTGATACAGAAGGAAAAAGAACCCTGAATACCTGCAGCTGTTCTGTTTGCTACAGAGAAACCAAGATCCCCCATGGTGCAGTCTTCAAATGGTACCATTTGCTGAGGAAGCAGATGCCACTTGGTGCTTCAACAGAAAAGACACTGATTGCACTGATCTGTGACGAAACAAGACTTGAAGTGAATGATAGCACAATGGGCCATATCAGCCTGTCTTCCATTGTTGCCAGAACCACGAGAATCACAGTCCAAGCACAGCTCAGACCGGAGAGAATAACCCGAAAACCAAAAAACCTTACTGAACATGTATAATCCAAAAAGTCTGAGAGACAATGACACAGTTTTAGGCTTGAAGTCCAGAGTTCAAATTTCTTTTTTTTTAGTTACAAGCACTTCTGACAGCAGAACAAATTCTTAACAGTTATAAGGTATACCGGAATTCAAAATCACAAAACCTGGAAAACCTCAACCCATCACTCAAACTAATAATCTGAAAAGCCTCAACTCTGTTTATATGACAAAATCAGTTAATTTGTTGTTGTTGTTGTTGTTGTTTTGTTGTTGTTGTTGATGTTATTCTTTTTTGTCAAAAGAGGGATACAATATTACTGACCATATCTTAGATAAACCTACTAAATGATACTTCTGCCCAACCATTTCAAAGTAGAGCGAATGCCCTTATCTTCTCTGCAAACACAGATGAAGTCTGCCCATGAAACACAGTACTAATGACAACACTGACTAATCAATAACAGGAACCAAACATTCTATGATGCCTTCTGGTTATCCCTTATCTAAATTCACAGGATGGCATGATCAACATAAGACACTGACAAGCTGGGCTCCATCTCATCAGCTGTGTAACTGACACTCGGGGAACTCTGAGCCCCGAGGCTAAGCTCGGTCAGTGAGGACCTCAGAGCTGAATGATCTGAAAGGAGACGGGCACCATATAGCTGAATAATCTGGGAAAATGGGGACCACACAGCTGAATAATCCATGAGAGAGGGACCATACAACTGAATAATTTTGGAAAACATGGATCATACAACCAATTAATGTGGAAGGTTGGGATCACACAGTTGAATAATGTGGCTAGAAGGGAAGCACATGGCTGAATAATCTGGGAAGATGGGTACCACAAAGCTGAATAACTTGGGAAGATGAAGACCACATAGCTAAATAATCAGAGAAGATTGGAACAACAAAGCTCAACAATCTGCAAAGACTGGGACCACACAGCTTGATAATCTGGGAAGACTGGAATCACACAGTCAAATATTCTGGGAAGTTTGGGACTTCATAACTGAATAATCAGGGAAGACATGGGACCATACAGCTGAATAACCGGGAACCATACAGTGATTAATTTGACAGGGACCACACAGCTGAAAAATTTGAAAAGATGGGAACCATACAGTGACCATTTGACAAGACAGGAACCACTCAGTTGAATAACTGGGAAGACGTGACCATACAGTAGTTAATTTGATAAGACAGGGACCACACAGCTGAAAAATTTGGGAAGAAGGGGACCACACAGCCGAATAATCAAGGAAGAAGGGGACCACAGTTGATTAGCTGGGAGACAGACCATACACAGGAGCAGTCTGGAAAGAAGAGGACCACACAGCTGAATAATCTGAGAAGATGAAGACCATACAGCTGAATAATCTGAGAAGATGAAGACCATACAGCTGAATAATCTGAGAAGATGAAGACCATACAGCTGAATAATCTGAGAAGATGAAGACCATACAGCTGAATAATCTGAGAAGATGAAGACCATGCAGCTGAATAATCTTGGAAACAGAGACCACAATGCTGAATAATCTGGGGAAACAGGGACCACAATGCTGAATAATCTGGGGAAACAGGGACCACACAGCCGAATAATCAAGGAAGAAGGGGACCACAGTTGATTAACTGGGAAGACAGACCATACACAAGAGCAGTCTGGAAGAAGAGGACCACACAGCTGAATAATCTGAGAAGATGAAGACCATGCAGCTGTATAATCTGAGAAGAAGAAGACCATACAGCTGAATAATTTGAGAAGATGAAGACCATACAGCTGAATAATCTGAGAAGATGAAGACCATACAGCTGAATAATCTGAGAATATGAAGACCATACAGCTGAATAATCTTGGAAACAAGGACCACAATGCTGAATAATCTGGGAAAACAGGGACCACAATGCTGAATAATCTTGGGAAACAGGGACCACGATGCTGAATAATCTGGGGAAACAGGGACCACAATGCTGAATAATCTTGGAAACAGGGACCACACAGCTGAATAATCTCAAAAAACAGGGACCACACAGCTGAATAATCTCAGAAAACAGGTATTACACAGTGGAATAATCTGGGGAAACAGTGACCACAAAGCTGAATGATCAGGGAAAAACAAGGACCATACTGCTAAATAATCTGGCAAAACAGGGACTATACACTTAAATAGTCTGAACAAACAGGAATAGCAAGTTGAACAATGTGGGGTAAAATGGATTTGCACAACTAAATAATTTTGGTAAAACAGGAACAATGCAAATAATCATCTGGCAAAGGTACAACAGCATGGCAGAATAATCTGGGGAAAGGGGAAAAACACAGATGAATTATCTGGGAAAATGGGGACAGCACAGATGAATTATCTGGGAAAATGGGGACAGCACAGATGAATTATCTGGGAAAAAAGGGGACAACACAGGTGAATAATCTGCGAAAATGGGGACGGCACAGATGAACAATCTGGGGAAAAAAAGGGACGATGCAATTCAATAATCTGGGGAAACAGGGACTGCACAACTGAATTAGCTGGATGGGAAGAGGACCACAAAGCTAAATAATCTTGAAAATGAGAGAGAACACATCTACATAATCTGTCTAAACAGGAACCATAATTATGGCTGAATAATCTGAGGAAACCTGGGATCACAAAGCTGAACATCATCCACTTGACAAATTCATGTCTTTTACAGGCTTCATGGCTGAAAATTCTGAATCAACACCACAGCTGTCTTTTCTGGCCTGTTCAAACTTGGATCAGCTATCTTTTCTGGCCTGGTTCAACCTGGATATGTTTCAGATATGTACGGATACATGCATCTTTTTTTTTACATAGTCCCATTCTAAATAGATTACAGTCTAAATCAAAGTAGATGGTTCATGCATCAAAGGAAATACATACATTCATACTCTTCGACCAGACAAATAAAATCAGCTCCGGGCTTAACAAATAGCTTAACAGATAGCGTCATGCACATACCAACCAACCAGACATGTATAATGAATACATCTGAAATGACTATAAAAAAAAACAAAACAATATGAGGAAGTTGCCTGGATAAGCAAAAAAAAAAAAAAAAAAGCAAAGAAAGCCAAGCAGCCATGAGAAAGTTGCCTGGATAAGCAAAAAAAAAAAAAAAAAAAATCAGCTCAGGGCTTAATAAACAGCATCAAGCTCATACCAACCAACCAGACAAGTCATATGAACGTATCTGAAATGACTTTAAAAAAAAAAAAAAATGTCAAAGTTATGTGGATAAGCAAAAAAAAAAACCCCAAAACAAAACAAAGAAACAAAAAAAAAAAAAACAGAGAAAGCCAAACAAAGGTAAAAAAAAAAAAACCCAAAAAAACTTCAGCAGTTCAAAGAATAATAAACGACTTACAGTAGCTATCCCTCCCATTTCAGACAAATACATATGAGACAGGTCACCAAGGAGGACTTCTTCAAATCGGCTGGCACGAAGGGACAGCACTAACACATGAAAAAGAAAAAAAAATGTCACAAAGGCAGTCTTCTAGACTTTTAGAATGTGTCATAGTAATAATGATAAACAATACTGATAATAAGAATAATAGTCCCCACAGTAACGAAAATAACAATATAGCATACAGCACTCAACAAAATGATCAATCATAAAGCACTCACAGCAGCTATACCTCCCACTTCGTACAAATAAACATGAGACTGGTCTCCAAGCAGGACTTCTTGAAATCGCCCCGTACAGTTGGACAGCACTGATATATGAAAAAGAAAAACAACAACAACACACCACACAGCAGTCATGCCCTGCCACTGACTTCAGACTTTTTAAATTTGTCAATGTAGTAATACTTTCAATAAATAATGATGACAAGAATGATAATACAACAACAACAACAATGATAATAATGGAAATAGAATTCATAATAATGATCATAATAACAACAATAACAACATTGTTATAGCAATAATGACACTAATCGTCTTCACCATAATCATATGGAATCATTTTGACACAAATTATCATCATCATCATCATTATCATCATAAAGGAATTGTTATCATCATCATTATAACTGGATATTCCTACAGTGTTTTCCGACGCCTGAAAGTGCTTTGAAATAGCAATATTCATAACAGCATAATAATAAATATCATTCATGCATCTGCACTTAGACATGAACATATTGCTGCACTTCCATATTCCTTTTAAGGGGGCAGTGCATTCTGGGTACTTTCTTAAGTCCATCACCCACTAACACAATTATACCATCAAATAATGATATAATTTGTATGATCTTCAATGCATGTATAAACCATAATGTTGACCTGTGTCCATACTATGTACATGAGAAGGATTTCAGACTCTAACTCATGGGCACATGTACATACTGTGGCTGGGAAAGAAACTGTGATAATCTCCATTGGTTTACTGGATGTCAGCATACAGCAAACAGTGCATGAACTAACCACATCTCAAATTCCCTCGAGATCCTTCTTTTTCCTGTCTATTCAGTCACATAATTATAAAGTCTTAGTTTAGCTCTCAACACACTCAGGAGTGCATGGAACTTCACATGGAAATGCTCTCACATAAACATCATACCAACAGTAAGACATACACACTCTAGGTTACAAGCAAAGAATCCAAACTGGAAGGGAGAGAAGCCAAAAGACACAAAAAACGGCTGACAAACTTACTGGCAGCAATGTTGCCCATGGTCCCTGAGGGCACAAGCAAAGCTGCTTCTTTTCCTAGCAGGGCTGCACACTCTTCCTGAAGTTCTGCACACGCAATGCAAGGGTCTGCTTGACATCACACTTGTACAAACTGAATGCTAACATGAGCAACAAACTTAATACTAACCTTATATGATAAATCAAATGAATGTTAACTCACGATTATAATGCTAACTGAAAAAACAACAACTGGAGTCTAACTCTGGATGAAAGCAAACAACAATGAACAAATGTCTGCAAGTATGTTTGATTGTCCAGTGCCTCCATCTTCATCTGACTAACTGCCTAAATCTGACTGTCAGATGCCTGCATCTGAAATCTGGCAAAATCATCTGTTTGTCTGAGTGTCTTCCTGTCCATAATGCCTCTGTCAACTATGATTTCTCACAGACAGATGATCTGATGCCATACACGGTCATAGCAGACATCTGCAACCAAGTTTGCTGTTCTGGGGATTTCTTACCAATAATCTAAGTCCTTTCAGGGAAAGAGAGGAATATTTAGCTCTTGACAATTTCTTCAACGAAAGTTGAAGGCTCCCCATCAGAAAATAATTTTACTTTCAGCATGAAATGAAAACTAAATTCCAGTGCTCAGCAATTTTTTCCCCAAGGTATTGAAATGAGAAATGTCTTTCAAGCTGAAAAATTCTGGAAAAAAAAGGACCCCCCCCCCCCCCCAACTTTCATATGACCTATGAATATAGTACAGACCCCTAGTAGAAAGAGTTCCGGAAGTTGGAATATGAAAAGTGTTTCTGGCAAAGTGGAAGGTGTATTTTGGGCAGATTGAATATAATGTGTATATTTTTTTTTCTCTCAATATGCTATAAAAACAAAAACACTGACAACAACAATGACAAAAAGGAAAGTAGAGACTGTAAATATTTGTCAGGAAAGTACCAGCTTGGAAGAACAATGGCTATAATGGCCTCTGGAAGGAGAGAAACAGTTGGTTTAATTCGCAATGTCTAAGTAGGACGACCATTTATATTCAGATTACACCCTTTCCATTGGCATTTGCTTTATATTTTTCAATAATAAATCTGTTCTTCAAGGACAATATCAAAAGGCTGGATTTGTGAATGAATTCTGGTGACGTTGCAACTGTAAACTTAGAACTTAGCAAACAATGGAATCAAGTCAAAAACTGCATATGCATGCATCTTTTCCGTCACACCAAGTAAGTAAGATTCATCTTAATCAAAATTCATATTCTGACAACGGTGACATTATTAAGAAATATCTCTTGAAGCTCAGTCTGAAAATTATACCATGTGACAATCATAAACCATAAATTCAATTATCTGTTCTTCAGCATGGCAGATGTTGCAAACTGGTGAGTTAATAATTTTGCTTATGAACAGATCTTTTTTGTGAAGGCAAAAGCCTGTTTAGCAGCCTAAGTTGAAACATTTTTTTGGTATTTAATTCTTACATTGAAATACTGGTGTCATTGTTAAGACCTGGTGCCCTTTTTTTCTCAAGCACCAAAAAAAAACCCCCAGCAGGGTACCAGACACTTATTAAGCAAAAAATCCAATTTAAATGGCAGAAATTCATGACATTTTTTATAAGCTTTCAGATTTTAAGAATTCTTTTCATAACAATGGGAAATTCCTGAAAAACTGGCAGCTATGCGCAGTAACTGTGTAACTACGGATGCTGTACTTTACTATGAGACAGAAGTCAAGACAAAAAGACAGACAGACAGTCAAACGGCTGCGCTGGCACCAAAAAGACAGACTGATAGATGCACTGACTGTTGACAGTGGGATCCTCCTTGTAAACATCATCACCCAGCGGTGCAGTGATCATGGCTTCTTTCATGGCGGCAGTGGGCATGGTGAAGGTATCGCGCTTCGCAGGTTAATCACATGAACATCATCCCCAGTTTCCAAATTTGCTGCCCCATGATAGTGTGCCTTCCCTGTACCCAGCATCGAAGACATGGCGGTGCTTTTCGGTGTGAAGGATAAATGTCCACGCAGCCATGCTCGATGAAAACATCTCAATCTATTAAAAAAACAAAAGTACTTGTGTTATTATGACTAAGTTCCATTACCCTCTCCCCTCCTTGATCTTCTACTATCATTTTACAATCACATCTTCACTGCCCCCTACGTGGCATTACCTTCTTACCACTCATTCCACTTCCCAGTCAATATCAGGTTATCATGTGGCAACCCACCGCAACTGACACTGCTCTGCTGCTGAATCACATCGGTGGTTTTCACACGTGCCTATTCTGATCCAAAACAACCAAGTCATCACCTGTTATGTTAATAATTGCTAAGTCACAAAGCCACCACAAATGAACCTCTTGGCTTTTGTTGACGGCACCACCACAACACCTATCTAGTAACTGTGTCCATGAACTTGCAGATACCAATGACATTGACACAAACTATAGTAATAGACAGGCACAGGATACTGCAACTAAAGTTATCATGAGAGCAGGGTTTAAAGAGCTACAGAATATGATTTTCTTTTGTGCTGATCATTGAGAGTGAGGATTATTTTTCACAAAATTTACAAATAGCAAAATATGTACCATCACACCAGTGGCTGTTTAACCAAGAACATCTTTTCTGTTTTTTTTTTTTTTTTTTTTGTTTTTTTTTTTTAACAGCATTATGGATAATTTATTTCAGTTTCACCAAGAAGCCATCTCTGTGTGCAGACAAGCCAGACAGTAAACTACATCTGCAAAAACCACTGAGATCTAGAAAGGTACAGAGTTGCGACTGAATGGAAAGATCATACAGGCAAAATTTCAAAGTGAAATTTAACCCTCCCTTCACTGACTCAATAACATGACATGATTCTAGGCCCTTGTGGGCCTGTTTGTCATGTGCCCAACACATTACAGATTTATCAACATGAATAGCGCAGAAGAAACTACTTCATGTAACATCTTTACACTTGGCATGTGAGTGAGTGAAGGGAGGGCACAACCTTTCAATTATAATCAAGTCAGTTCTTGAAGACAGTGGCACAGTCATGATACTGTTGGCTATTCAGAAGGAAAACAATGCAGTCTGAGAAGAAATTGGCCCTT
This sequence comes from Conus betulinus, assembly GCA_016801955.1. Taxonomy (NCBI): domain Eukaryota; kingdom Metazoa; phylum Mollusca; class Gastropoda; order Neogastropoda; family Conidae; genus Conus; species Conus betulinus. The sequence continues at coordinate 234,420 of JADBJO010002820.1, read as the reverse complement.
ATACTGAGCCTGTTGCAGTTTTCTTAGAGCTTAAGGGCTTTTTCGCAACAGTTCCCTTTCTCAGGCAACCTCAAACTTTGGCAGCCGCATGTTACATATCCATGCCAGTATTTACAGACCTCAATCCTGTCCACATCCTGGCATCAAAGTTCCAGGTTTTGCAGTCTCAAGGCCCCCAGTGTCTCTGGATTTGGGTCATCTTTCAGAGATGGCATGAACCTTGTTGTGTGCCTGTGGGTAAACATGGGCCCTGTAGAACTGTGCAGAGGTCTGCCATGTCAGATGGTCAAAAGACCTGCAGATGAGACCAAGAATTCTGTTGACCTTGGCTGTTGGCTACGCAGACTGTTCCTCGAAGGCCAAGCAACTTTTGATCATCACTCCAGCTGGAACTGCGACCGGCTGCTTTTATGGCAAACACCTAAATTTGGCTCACTAGCAGCAAAGCTATGAGGGCAACTATCTGGTGAGACGCGCATGAGTTACTTAGTTAAGTTTGTGCGCAGAGTTAAAGAGAGGGTTAAACTGCAACTGCTGCCAATTTGGTAAAGTTAAACCATGAGAAAACAAACAAACAAAAAACTGAAGATCATGACACTGGCATGCCCGGGCAATGGGTGGCAAGAGGAAAAAAATTCCAAAGAACAAACAAAAGGGTTTATTCCAAGTTTAGATGCACCCCCCACCCCCACCCCCTCGCCCGCCTCCCTTTTGTGTTTGACTTCATTAATCAGCGCTCACACAACGGACTAGCGTCTCTCTTTGTGACAGGTAAGTCAACGTGACCGAAACAAAGGTCTCCTAAACTAGAAGTTTGCCACACACAAAAAAAGGAGAAGGGCTCGTTGTTGCCTTTGTCATTTCAATTTCTGCCCCAGAGAAGTGGAAGGGCTCGACTTGGTTTTGTTATCTAAACAATCTGTTTGATACGCACCGAGATCAACGTTAAATCTATAGGCTACTTGATCTTGGTCTTGATCTTGGTGTGTAGTCGATAGGGCCACACTGTGGCATATACTTATTAATTGTTTTCCATTTTCTTTAGAAAATCGCATGTTGCACTAAACAATAATAATCCAAACAGGCTCCCAACCCTCCCTTAACCCCTCGCTTTCTTGCTCTTCTTGATCAACGATCGTCGGCATGTTGTTGGCTAATGTGCTATGGGTGTGCATGCGTTTTTTTGCGTTTTGTCCATGCATACCCATCCGCAAACAGGATCAAGCATATATGACAGATATGATCAATCTGCTCAATATTAACATAAATTGAACACATTGTTTTCTGTCGATGCAAAAAAACAAAAACACCAGTTATACAGTGTCATGGTCCTGATCTCTGTGGTCTTGTCAGCACCGGGTGTCTGCTTCGAACAAGGTAACTACTGTGGCGAAATAATATACAAAAGGGGCCCTACTCCTTACACAAATCGTTTGCATGGGTACGATAGTTGGGCTCAAATCAGAGAAATAGGAGGGTTCCTCCCACTTCTCTGGTTCAAATCGGTCTCATTAAAAAAAAAAAAAAAGTTCGCTTGTTAGAAAAAAAACAACACAAAAAACGGGTATAAGAAACACGTTTGTGAGAATGTCAAAAAAAAAAAAAAAAAAAAAAAAAAAAAAGAACACAAAAACACACTTCTTTCATATAAACCACTAAAACATCTTTGATGTAAGAAACCTGGCGATAAGAAAACCTCGCCTGTAATAAATACAGTTTCCATTCCAAGCTCTCCTGACTGACCACGGCCACGGCTGCACTAAAGTGTTCAGTCAATCGGCCGGTGTTCTCCCCCTGTACGATGCTGGATATACAACAGTGTTTTTCTGTCATTACGGTAGCAGGAAGAGTCTATTGTGGGTTTTCAGTCGTAAGTGTATGGGTTGCGACGCCGATGTCTTCATCAGTTTCCCTATTTTT
>JADBJO010002820.1:225000-230000 GCA_016801955.1 Conus betulinus | reverse complement strand
TATAATGTACTTAGCTGAAGACAGTTCTCGATAATCGTTCAAAGGTAGAACACCAACCTCCCCATATGTAGCAATAGTCGGGGTGTGGACAGGAACTCCCAAAGCTAATTTATATGCTTTAGAGTCAATACTTTGTATTTTCTTCATAAGATATTTAGGAGCAGAAAAATAAACTTCTTGGCCGTAAGTCAGCTTTGATCTAACCAAAGATGTTGCAAGAAGAGTCAAGCTTTTTTTTTTTTCTTTAGCCCAATTTTGTCTGCTTATAATTTTAAGCAAATTTAAGCTTTTTTTGAGCTTTTGATAGACTGTGTTCTCTTATTGACACTAATGTGGCTGGTGCTGGGTTTGTAATACCTGGTCTAAAGAAAGAAAAATCATTCCATATTGGTGCAGGTCATTCTGTTTTCACCGCGGAACTGGTAGCCATTCTCATGGCACTGCGATACATTGTTAATCTTCCTATGGTTATATTTCCAATACTTTTTTTGTGTTGACTCTAAGTCTGTCTTATTCACACTGAAATCCATGAAGTCTAGAGACAGATGTGACTTAGTAATTGAAATTAATCATCTCATACATTTTCTAATTCAAAAGGGTTCCAGTGTAACATTTACTTGGGTTCCATCACATTGTGGTATTTATGGAAACGAATGGGCAGACAGAGTAGCTAGAGGGGTGCAGGACAAAGTATTCGTTGTGAAAACGTTTATATTCCTTTGTCTGTAAAGGAATGCTATAATCTTTTTGAAAAAAGACACCAAAGCTCGTGTGGGTTATAATGCAAATCGGCACACCTCTTACAGCATGTCTTTGTTGAACGTTTTTCCAAGGGAAATTTCCAGTTTGTGTTTTAGACTTAAATATAATTCATTAAAATGTAAATATGTTGATACTGCAAAATGCATATGTGGGGAAAGACTTTTGACATTTCATGTACTATTTAACTGTCCCACTATGCGGCAGTACCTACCCAATTTTCAGTTGCCAAATAATCCTACAATTGATGATTTTAAGACTCTGATTTCAAATAATTCATTTTTGGGGCTAATGTATCAAAATATTTACTTCGCAGTCCTATCAGTACATTAGTATGAGATTTCAGTATTTTTTAAGCAAACATTGTTTATGCTGTTCATGTTCACTGATTTAAGCTTTATTTTCAATTATGTTTTCATTTGTATAATAATATCAATATCATCTTGTTTTCATGCAGTCTGCCGTAAAGTGTTTTATATTTGACGTCATGTAAGTCCCAACACTCTATATGAATGTAATAAACAGAGCGTGGTCCATCGCCGCACCTCTGAGCTTCTTTGTCTTTAAAAAGATACGAGTTTGGAATAATTCACTGTATGCAACAGTATGAGATCATCTATCATGGTGAATAAATGATGATGTTAATACATGGCTGTTTTGACGTAAAATGCATTTGACATTTCATCTCTCTCTCTCTCTCTCTCTCTCTCTCTGCTCTCTCTCTCTCTCTCTCTCTCTCTCTCTCTCTCTCTCTCCCTGTGTGTGTGTGTGTGTGTGTGTGTGTGTGTGTGTGTGTGTGTGTGTGTGAGAGAGAGAGCGAGAGAGAGAGAGAGAGAGAGAGAGAGAGAGAGAGAGAGAGAGAGAGAGAGACTCAAGACTCAAAGACTCAAGACTCAAAAACTTTATTAGGCTACTCAAGGATAGAGATTTTAGGCAGTGCCTATTCTTCCAATCTGTCCTTGCTATTGAACAACATTCAACTAAACATAAAGACTGCACAGATTAATAATGGCGGAAACAATGAAGAATATAGCAACATTATAATAATAACAATAACAATAGGAATAAGAATTAAAAAAAATATCCCCCAATACAACATTACACAAACACAATCAGACACGTACGCGCGCGCACTCACATGCACGCACACGCACACACATACACACACCGCACACGCACTCCCACACCCACACACACACCCACACACCCAAGCACACACACACACACACACACACACACACACACACACACACACACACACACACACACACACACACACACACACACACACACACACACACACACACACACACACCACACATTTTCATTAGCTGATATAGAGGCAAGCATAAAAGTAGGGCGTTGAGACTATGGTCAAAAGGGTTAGATTTATTGTTCAAGTAAATGTTTAAGTATTCTGATTTGAAGGACGGCAGTGATTGACATGTTTTGGCAGACGGAGGAAGCGAGGTCCACGCAGGACCAAAAAAATGCAAAAATAGATTTGAACAAATCAATGTGGACACGTGGTAAAATGTAATTATTTGAATCATATTGCATGCTGCCATTTGGATAAACTCAGCAAGATATGTTGGCGCCATGTTTGTATGGACTTTAAACACTAGTACTGCCTTATTATAGGTCAGCTGGCTCTGCAGTAGTAACATCATTAGTTCTGCGAATTTGCCCGTGGTTGATAGAGACTTGTCGGGAAGAATCAGCTTAATTCCCCGACTATGCATAGACACACGGCAAAGGGCCGTATCAAGGCTGCCGGTCACCCCGTTGATGTCAACTTTCAAAACATCGATTAAAAAACACACACACACACACACACACACACACGCACGCACGCACGCACGCACGCACGCACGCACGCACGCACGCACGCACGCACGCACGCACGTACGCACGCACGTGCGCGCGCGTACGTGTCTGATTGTGTTTGTGTATGCATAGAGTTGATCTTTTTTATGTGATTTTCACCGGCACCACTCCAGACAGTGGACGCATTGTTGATGTGAGAAAGGCAAAGGGCTTCAAAAAATAAATTCCAGATGTGTGGTTCAACATAATAACTGAGTTTATTGAGTAAAAACAAATTGCGAACCAACTGTTTGCAAACATGATGTACATGTGATTGCCCATTTAAAATTCTCATCGATGATCACGCCTAAGACACAGTGTTCGGTAACCTGCTCGATCAAGCTTTCACTCATTTTTAGGCTCAACTTAAGATGCTGTCGTTGATGTTTCTGTCTCGATGCTAGGACCACACATTTTTTGTTTTGTGCGGATTAAGGACCATTCGGTTTTGGTTGCACCATTCTAAGACATCAGTTATACTTTGTTGTAACAATATTTGTACAGATATGATGTTTGTATCACTACAGTGAAGAGAGCTATCATCAACGAACAGATCACAGATGACATCATTGTGAGATATGTGCATCGAGAGGTCATTTATAAAAATACAGAAGAAGAAGTCCAAGAACGGAGCCTTGTGGAACGCCACAGCTCACTATTCCTTCAGAGGAATAAGTACCGTTTAAGTAAACACGCTGGATCCTGTTTTCAAGATATGACTGAATGAAGGTGACTACTGCCGGATTTTGAACATATGCAGTCATTTTTTTTTTTAATAATATGTTGTGGTCTACAAGATGAAAGGCTTTCTTAAAATCGAGGAAAACAGTTCCAGTGACTTTTCTTTCGTTGATGGCTGATAGCCATGTATCACAGAGGCGTGTTAAGATCGTGTGGCATGAGTGATTTCGACGAAAGCCTGACAGAAATGGGTGGAACAGTTTGTGTATGTTCCATATGTTTAGTTAGGTGTTTGTAACATGCATCTCAAGAGGTTTCGATACAACGGATTAAGGAGATATTGGTCTAAAATTGTTTAAATCAGTGAGATCTCTTGATTTGGGTAACGGAATGACTTTTGCTGCCTTACGACCACACGGGAAGACATTCTGATCAATACGCAAATTATCAACATACGTAAGGGTATCAGCAATGTAAGGTAGAACAAGCTTGAGTATAGAAGCAACCAACTTCATTAATAGCAAGCAAGGGGATGCTAAATGAATCTCTAGTATTTAATCGTTCTTGGCAAAACGATTGGAGAACAGCTGGAGTCTCATATCGATTAAAAAATGTAACATTGGCAGCCGTCTGTACTGATTCGGTAAACTGAAGGAAATGATTGTTAAAAGTGTTAGCAGACCACATAGTCGCAGTATTATCTGATTTCGTTTTCGACTTGTCAGTTATTTCATTAACAGCATGCCATAATGATGCTGTATCCCTGTTTGCGTTTATCAGTTTCCTAAAATGCTCAGATTTTGATTTTTAACTAGATCTGATACTCTGTTTCTCTGCTTTTTATATTCATCTGCTTTTTTTTTTTTTCGGTTTTAAGTGCATCTCTTAGTGCCATTTCTATAATAATAGCATTTGTTAGCCAGCTGGGAAGTACTCTGTGTTTTACCCTTTTTCTTCTAAGTGGAGCATGTTTATCAAAGATTGAGAGAAAGATATTATACCAGGTATTATACGCTTCATTTGGATATGTGTAATTGAGTACACTGTAGAAAGAGCTAAGCTTGAAGTCGAGAAAAAAATTCATCCTTATTAAAATTTTTGAAGCAGCGATATTGAATGGTTGTGTGGCCCTTTTTCTGTTGCTTTGGAAGTTTACAAGACCAAGTGCACAAAATGAGACAGTGGTCGCTTACGCTTTTGTTGCCCACTGTTATATTGGATACCATGGCTTTGTTGTTCGTGTAGATATGATCCAGCAATGTAGAAGATGTCTTTGCGATTCTAGTTGGATTATGAATAAGCTGATGCAAGCCAAAGAGTGTGTGGTCGCATCCCAGGCAGCAGTTTTGCTGTTTTAAAATCAGATCAATGTTAAAATCACCGAGAAGAATGACATTTGGATAGCTCTTTTATATATATACGATATATATATATATATATAGCAAGAAACAGAATTGAAAAGCCACTCAGAGTGTTAAAAGTGCTCAACCAAGCAGGGAGCGACATTTTAAAATAGGTTTACAATGAAGGATTAAAACCTACAGATTGTTTCAAGCTAAAAGCCGCTCCTCAGGGTGACCCTGAGGAGAGCTCTTTTAGCTTGAAACAGATTGTTGTTTAATCCTTCATTTTAAACCTATTTTAAACTGAGTATATATATATATATATATATATATATATATATATATATATAT
>JADBJO010002820.1:202500-220000 GCA_016801955.1 Conus betulinus | reverse complement strand
GAAATCAGAACAGAGTTGCTGAGGTCATCACATATCTGCTGAATTTATAACAAGACCACTGAGATATCATAGGGCTATCGCAGACGTCAGAAGTCTGCTAAGGTGAGCACAGGGCTGTTGAGGAAATCTTAAGGCTATTCTAGTCATCACAAAGCATATTGCTACAGAGGTTATTTCAAGGTTGTTGAGGTCATTACAAAGCTGCTGAGGTCATCACATGGCTGCTGATGTCTTCACAAAGCTGCCGAGGTCATCACAAGGCTGCTGGAGCTATATAGAACTAACAAGATCATCACTAGCTGCTGAGGTCATCATAGGACTGACAAGGTCACCACTAGCTGCTGTGGTCGTCATAGGATTAACAAGGCCATCACGAGCTGTTGATGTCGTCATAGGACTAACAAGGCCATCACAAGCTGCTGAGGCCGTCATAGGACTAACACGATCATCAGAAGCTGTTGAGGCCGTCGTAGGACTAACAAGGTCATCACTAGTTACTGTGGTCGTCATGGGACTAACAAGGCCATCACGAGCTGTTGAGGTCGTCATAGGACTAACAAAGTCATCAGACGCTGCTGAGGTCGTACTATGACTAGTAAGGTTATCACCAGTTGCTGAGGTCATCATAGGACTAACAAGGTCATCAGTAGCAGCTGAGGTCATCATAGGACCAACAAAGTCATCACAAGCTGCTGAGGCCGTCATAGGACTAACAAGGTCATCACAAAACATCTGATGCCGTCATTAGGCTGCCAAGGTCATCACAATACTGATGATGTCATCACAAATTATTACAGAGCTTCTGGATTCATCACACATTTACTGATTTAATCACTGGCTGCTGAGGTCACTATGGTTCATCATCAGGTCATCACAGAGCTGCTGAGGTAGCCACAGCTCAACACACAAGGCTGTTGAGATTATCACAGTTTATCACAGGGCTACTCAGATTATTACAGGTAATCTTTTGACTGCTAAGGTAATCACAGATTTGCTGATATGATTACAAGTCATAGCAAGCCTGTTCAGACCGTCATAGGACAACACACAGGGCTGGTGAGGTTATCACAGATCATCGCTCAGCTGCTCAAGTCATCACAGGCCATCACAGGGCTGCTAAGATTATAGGTCATGATAGGACTGCTGTGGTCATTATAGGTCGTTACAGACCTGCTGTGGTCAGCACAGGGTATTATAGGGCTGCTGTGGTCATCGTAGGTCACAGGGTATTACAGGGCTGCTGAGGTCATCATAGGTCATTACTGTGCTCCTGAGGTCATCATAGGTCATGACAGGGCTGCTGGGGTCATCAGGGTCATTACAAGGCTGCTGAGGTCAACATGGGTCATTACAGGGTTGTTGAGGTCATCATGGGTCATTACAGGGCTGAAGAGGTCATCATGGGTTATTACAAAGCTGCTAAGGTCATCACAGAGCATAACAGAAATGCTGAAGTCATGAGAGATCATTATGGGATTCTTAAGATCATCACAGACCATCACAGAGCTACTGCGGTTATGATAGGTCATTACAAGACGTGGCCTCATAGAGATGCTGACATCATCGCAGGGATGGTAAGGTCATTACATGGCAGCCAAGGTAATTACAAACCATCACAGGGTTGCAGAGGTCATCACTATTCATCACACAGGGTCGTCTTATTATTGTGGAGACAGGGTGAATGGATGGGATAGGATAATGGACCTCAGAAAAGTACATAAGTTTGTAAGGGATGCGTTTGAGGCAGGTGGGTGGCCAATAAAATAATAGGTATCGTTGTTTCAAAATTGGTTGTGGTCTCCCCTCCTATCCCAGTATGATGTTTGAATATTCAGCTCGTACATTCAGCCTTTCTGAAGTGTGATATTTGATAGGTTAACAATGCTTTTTTTTTCCCAGAAGTTAAATCGAGTGGACAAATGTTGTACTAGTACAAAAAGTATGGTCTAGGTGAGAACAAGTAGAATCGGGACTCAATAGACAGTGAAATCGAAGAACGAGAAACCACTTATCTTCTCATGTTCGCCACGCGATCAAAATGGCCGCCGGACAGAAACGAGGCCACCCAGGAGGAGATCATGGGAGAGGAAACAGTGAGGAGGGGAGAGGGAGAGGAAGAGGGGGGGGGGGGGGGGGGGGGGGGGGGGGGGGGGGGGGGGGGGGGGGTGGAAGGGGGTGTGCAACAATGGGGTTTGTAGCTTGTTCAGTAAAATAGTATGATATATGTGATGGTAGTGATTATGGTGGATTGATAATAGTGCTTAGTGGAGCTATAAAAAAAAAAAGAAGAAAAAATCAATCAATAGTTAAACGACTTAAATGTGTGGTGATGATGATGATAGTAGTTATGTGTGGGTAGTGGTATGTGGGGGTGTGGGTAATGCTAATAAAGTCAGATGTGGGGGGGGGGGGGGGGGGGGGTAAAAGATAATAATACTGATAATAAATAAATAAATAAGATAAAATGAAATTTAAAAAAGACAAGTAAATCAATGAAAATAGATGAAAAATAATTTTAAAAAAATAAAGGAAATAAAATAAATAAATAGATAAAATAACAATTAAACAAATAATAATAAATCAACAACAACAATAACAATAGTAATAATAGACAATAATAGATAGATAAATAAAAATAAAATGAAACCAGCCGCCGTGGCGAGGTGGATAGCATCGCGGACTCCCGGCTGGGAGGTCGTGGGTTCGAATCCCATCAGAGTCATGTGGGTTTTTTCTGCCCGACCGGCTCCTACCCAGAGTTGAGTTTGCTGCGGACTCAGTTGGGAAGACTGGGACCACACAGTCGAGTTTCATCCACTTAATGGATGCGTTTCTGAGAGTGTTGCTCAATTTCCTGACCAACACTGCAGGTGCCTGTATCTCTCGGGCCTGGTTGACGCCGGGATATATTATGAAAGGAAGCGTAGAGTACAGCCCTGTCATGCAGTCTCAGACCGAAATGGAATTCCGTAGCATCATCTTAATCATCCCCATTCTCATCGATCAGCATAAAAAAAAATGTCTCACATTCTGTGGCCTTTCATGCCTGCTCTCATGGTGACCTCAATTTCAATGTCCTCTCCACGTCTGTGGCCTTGGTTTGGTTCCGTCGGGGGTCACCGGTATCGGCGAGTCCATGGGGGCTGTCGTTGGACGGACGTGGTGGCGCCCTCTGGAGGAGAGAGCTCACTCACGCCGGCTCCGCGCGACTAAGCAATTATTGTCGTCAGTAGGGGGGCTTAGTAGGTGGTGTCCTGCGTATGTTAGATCAGAACAGGCGCAACTGAACACCACTGAAGTGACTCGGCGTCAGTGCAGTGTTTCCTCCGGTGGGTTGCCTCTTGACGACTTGACACTGACTGCTTCCTGTGGATTGCCGGTGCCGGGGCTGAAGCGGGGCCGACCGGGCTGTGGCTGTGGACGGGGTGTCGGAATGAGTGGTGTGGGTGCACTGCCTCTGAGGTGGCACAGAGGTTGGGACAGCAAAAAAAAAAAAAAAAAAAAAAAAAAAAAAAAAGAAATAGCAATAGCAATATAAATAGATAAAATAAAGTAGAACGAAATAAAATTAAATATAAATGGAGGGTGGCTGCAACCTGTGTATGAAGTAGGCAGTGGGTGGGGTTGGGGGATATGGTGGTGGTGTGTATGTATCTGTATGCGTATGTGTTGGTGGAAGATATTGCCGACTGGTGTTGTTGAAGTGGTATGTATATTTGTGTTACAGTTGGATGTTGATGCCTTGGGGCTGTAGCGTACCAGGTATGGCAGTGCAGCGCGTTCAAAGTTGTCACTCTGTGATTGCCAGAGTGCCAAGACTTTCACATGGTTGATGTTGTGTTGGGAGTAGTTGAAATGCAGGGCAACGGGTTTGGGTCAGTGGTGGCAGATGTCAGCCAGGTGTTCAGAGATGCATGTCTCAAGTGTGGGGGATATTTCACCTACATAAATCTTGCCACACAGCTGGCAATGGACAGCGTATACAATGTTGCGGCTCTGACAGGAGAATGTGCGTTTAATAGTGAAGGAGCCTTTGGGGCCCTGCAGGATGGTGTCTGGTTTGGTGAGAGGGCAGGTTTTGCAATTAGATTTTGAGCAGGGGTGAGTACCTGGTGGTGTAGGTGTGGAGATTCTGTTCAATTTGGACCGCACTAGAAAATCTTTTAGGTTTTTTATCACTTTTGAACGTGATCATGGATCTGGTATGGAAGGCATATTTGTGTGGTTTTGTACAATGTGCCAATTGGATTTGAGAATTCTGCAGATGGGGAGGGTTTGTGGGTGATAGAAGAGGTAGGCGGTGGGTCTATCTGTCTCCTTTGGATGCTGGGTTTCCAGAGGAGATGTTCTGAATATGGCTGAGGTGCAGTTGAGAGCTTCTTTTGAAATGGAACTGGGGTATCCATGGTTTGTGAAAAATTCTGACATTTTTTGGCTTGTATAGTTAAGTCTTTCTTTGCTGGAGCAAAGTCTGCAAAGACGGAAAAATGTGTGAGTATGGAATACTGTCTTAAGTGTATGGGTGGTGGGAGGATACGTAGTCTAGGTATGCATATGCATCAGTGGGTTTGTATTAAAATGGAAGTTTTGAGTAGGCAGTCTTCGAGGGAGATGGTGATGTCTAGGAAATCAACTGACTGTGAAATGGTGTAGGTCAGTTGGATGGATGGATGGAAGGTCTGGGGAAAGTTGAGAAAGTTGAGAAAATCTTGTTTGGGCATGGATGTGGCTCCCAGTCCATCATTAATGTACCTTTTGTATAATTCTGGTGTGGGGCCTGTGTAGGTGGTTAGTAGGTGTTCCAAGTGTCCCATGAAGAGGCAGGCATATGATGGTCCCATTTTGTGCCCATAGCAACACCACTGATTTGTGAGAATCAGCGGTGTTGCTATGGGCATTACACAAAAGGTACTTTGGATTCCATGTGAAGTTAGGTATGGCATACATTTTTCCCTTTGTGTTGTTTTTGTATTCAAATGCAATCCAGAGACGTTTGCAAACTTATTTATTATGTGAACAGATTTTTCAAAGAAAACTTGATCGCCTTCATTAATCAATCGATTATTCCGGAAATTGGGAGATTCTGTGCTCAACATTATCAACATGGATTCATTTTATGCCTTTGCCTTCTCTTATCATTATAGCCAGTATCTCAACACACACGGATGAAGAGAGGTATTTGATATGAGATCCCCTTGCCTGAAGCCGCGTTCATTTTCAAACCATCTTGTACACTGACTATTTAAAAAAAAAAACTGTGGGCTTAATATTTTTATAAAAAGTTCAGTCCCTCGACATATATTGTTACCAAACCCATAAGCTCTTAGGGCTTTGACATAAAGTTCCAGTAAACAGAAGCAAATGCTTTTTAAAAATCTAAACACAGGAGCATACCTTGCAGCTGTTTTGATTCCAAATAGTACATTAAATCATATATCAGTCTTACATTGTCGCCCATATATCTATTAGCAATAAATCCAATTTGGTATTCATTAATCAATTTTGGTAAAACTTTCTTAATTCTGTTTGCAGTACTGGAAGATCCTATTTCATACATAACACTTAAAAGAGAAATCAGTCTCCAGTTAGTTAAAATTATCTTAATTCATCTGCTTTTGGGATACATATTATCACATCTTCTCTCTGAGTTATAGACAGTTCACCATCTCTAAAAGACTCATTAAGTGTTCTAACTACAAATGGACCTAGGTGTTTCCAAAAAAACGTTTGAAGAATTCAGCCCCAAAGCCATTGGTTCCAGGACTTTTTCCATTTTCCATTTCTTTCAAGGTGCGTCCTGCCTCCTCCAAAATTATTTCACCTTCTAAGAGGTTTTGTTCTTCTTATGACAACTGTAGTATTTCTTTCATTAAGTCCTTTATTTCACAATGTTCAATATTCTTATCATTTTTATAAAGTTGTGCATAAAAGTTGTTCACTTCAGAACTTATTTCGTCTGGATCAACAGTCAGCTCACGATCATTTTTAACAATTTTGTTTATTCGTTTATTAATATGATTTCTTTTTTCCAGGTTACAGAAGTATTTTGTAGTAGTCTTTTCGCCATCAGCCACCTTTGGCCTGAGATCTAAGCAGAACTCCCTGCATCACCTTAAAACGTAATGCAGCCAGTTCTTGATTTTTTTTCTTTACGTGTCTGTATGTCATGATCTGTTTTTAGTTCTTTCTTTTCAATATATTCGATATCAACCACAAGTTTATCTTTTTTTCTCTTGCTTTCTTCCTTTTCATTGTTGCATATGCAATTTTGTTATCTGATTTTCTTGAAAGAAAATCTAAAAAAAAATTATTTGGTACTTTAATTTGAATGTTATTTGATACTTTATCTGGTGTGTCATCTTCATTCTGATGAACAGCATATTCTTTCACAAGATTTGTTATCTTAGTTTGAATTTAGTGAACATATGTTGTATCTCTTCAAAGTGAACAGTTAAATTTCCGAAAGTTTTTTTCTTTTCTAAAATGACAGAGTCAGAGTGACCATAGAGTGGTATATCGATAACCTGATAGAATATCGACATCCTCATATTATAAATAGAGGTAATCTGACAAAAGGAAAAAATCAAGTCTATTTTGCTGAGGTGGAGAAGTTTTTCGCCAGGTAAATCGTCTACATTCAGGATTACTTTCTCTCCAAATAACATTCAAACCTAATTCTATCACCATTTCTTTTATAACTTGCTTTGCTTTAGGATTAGTAACATGTATATAATTGTCATAGTCATATGTTGGGTCCATCATAAGGTTCCAGTCTACCACTGCAATTATATTTTTACTTTTAAAATTGCTTTGTGGTTTTGAAAAGATCTTGATAGAAAAGAGGGTTGTCCCTATTGGGACCGTACACATTCACTAATATGAAGTCTTTTTTCATTGCTGGAAAATATGTTATTCTATGATTTCCATTACTATCTCATTTTATGTTTTTTTATTTTGAATTCAAAGTTGCTGAATAATACTGCCACACTTCTTGAGTTACTTTTAAAAGAGGCAAAATATGCCTTGTAACTCCATTCACATTTTACATACTGTTCTATTTTCTCATCAAAATGTATGTCATGTAAACAATAAAATGACTACAATTTTTGCCTGAGATAATGGATAATATCTCTCCTTTTGGGCGGATTCCCTGGGCCTTGACAATTCAGTGATGAAAGTATTAGCCTAGCCATTCCGCCCTAATATAAATGCCAGACAGACACTCCAGTAAACATTAAAGAAAACGTGCAGGCGCTAACTTTGTTTTGAGGAATATTCAACCTCTGACAAATCAACATACCAATTAAGCTTAGAAATTCTGACCAAGAGCAATAACTAGAGATGGATACAAACATGACTAAAACCTACAAACCCAGATATTAAACAAATTGTAAATAAATGCACATGTCACAAAGAAGTACAAATTCACCTGAATATACAGAGACCAGATAAATTTTAGCTTACAAAGAAAACATATATAGCCTTTAAAAAAGAAAATAGCAATCTGTTGAATTAACTATGGCAATCACTGGAGCACTCCGGAGCACTTTCATATATAAACTTACACGCATGCATATGCATATGTACACACATACATTTATACATATATACCCACTCATGTCTGCATATGCATATTCAAATCAAAGAAAGAATGTGACATTCTTTGTTGTGTTTAGTAAAGGGAGCACAAGAAATGGATCCTTGTTTCCTCAGTCTCTTCTCTGAATGAGTGGAGTAGATGCGTGCTTATGGAGTGAAACATGATGAGTTTGTGATCGAATGTATGCAAATGTGGTGTGTGGCATCTGATTGGTGTAGGGCGACATACACACAGCTGCTTTCAGTTATCAGTGTTGTTATGTCAGTTTTACAAGATATGGTAGACTGATATGATTCATACATACGTTTGCCCCCATTCTTATTCACAAACAGAGAGAGAGAGAGAGAGAGAGAGGAGAGAGAGAGAGAGAGAGGAGAGAGAGAGAGAGAGAGAGGAGAGAGAGAGAGAGAGAGAGAGAGAGATGAGACATTTGACTCCATCCCTATTCACAGACACGAAGAGAGAGAGAGAGAGAGAGAGAGAGAGAGAGAGAGAGAGAGAGAGAGAGAGAGAGAGAGAGAGAGAGAGAGAGAGAGAGAGAGAGAGGGACAGAGAGAGAGAGACACATATGAGTCTCTAAAACATTGAATTGAACATTTTTATTTACTGAAACTTTGCATAAGTATTCGAGTACATGTTTAGGCATTGTCTCTCATCTGCATAATACTGCCATTTAAGAGTTGTAAAATATTTGGCTTTAAAAGGAACAAAGCAGTTCGCATTTGATGTAAGCGTTCTTTTTAAAATGAAACGAAAGTAATCTAACAAACGGAAGACAAACACTGCATTTCCAAAGCATTTAAAACGCTTCATCCTACTACTAGACTACGCATCCAAGCTGTCGAAATACCCAATATTAGTCCGGGGAAAAATCTGAAGGGAATAAAAAAAAAAAAAAAAAAAAAAAAAATCCACAGGACAAAGATTACGGTCACCTTGAGAACTAGACACCTTCATTGTTAGTGGCAAAGGCCTTTTCAATGACGTGGCTGAACGGGATGTCCTGCTGGACTAGACACAAGGAGGAACATCACAGACTAGAGCACCGGGACCAGTACAGACTCAAACCACCCTTACACACCCATTGTGGATGGTGCAGCCATTTTCTTGGAAGACTTTTGAGTTTACGTTAAACAGGACATTGCTTTGATTTACACACTGCCACCCAAACCTTCCGCCCAAAGCAGCCTGGTTTCCTTCTTTGTTTCACATACATCGAAAAATAAACCAGGTGTCGTAGGGGCTAAAGCGAACGAGCATGTGTGAATGCATTATGAGGTGTGTGTGTGTGTGTGTGTGTGTGTGTGTGTGTGTGTGTGTGTGTGTGTGTGTGTGTGTGTGTGTGTGTGTGTGCGCGTGCGCGCGTGTGTGCGTGCGACTGCCTGTGTGTGTGTGTGTGTGTGTGTGTGTGTGTGTGTGTGTGTGTGTGTGTGTGTGTGTGTGTGTGTGTGTGCGCGCGCGCGCGCGCGTATGGAGGAAGTGTGCGTTTAAAGCCTTAACAGGAAAAGGAAAACAAACGAGCCAAAATAAAACATAAATTGCCAGTCAATGCTGACACAGACCAACAATTTACAAATCTTGAGATAATCTGATATACTTTGACAATAAAAACATTTGTTCTCAATTGTAGAAGACATCGTTTGACAAAAACAATAGACATATTTTGGGGAGAGAAATCTTTTTGACAAATATGTGTTGCGCAAAGTAACCTACGATGACCGTTCCATGATAAAATGAAATTCATCACCCATTGCAGACATGTCATATTTATTACATAACCTTTCTTCTCTTGGAATAGCAAATCGACAATCTGCTTTAATTGGTGATTTATCATTGGAACATCTCGATTTCATAAGAGGGTAAGTATAAACATCTGATAAGCTAGAAATATTTTTCTCCTTCAAAATCAGATGTATACAATTTATAGAAAAAGCATTTACTGCTAGTTTCAATGTCATGTTGCCACGTTTGACGAAAAGAGCATTGCAAACTATTTTTGACATTCCTACATAACGTTTTGACGTCTGTAAAAGATTGATTGCTCCAAACACAGTCAAAATCAGATTGTACACACACACACACACACACACACACACACACACACACACACACACACACGCGCGCGCATACACACACACACACACTCACACACTCTCTCTCTCTCTCTCTCTCTCTCTCTCTCATTACTCAGATTGTCGGCCAGACTGCTAGACTGTTAGTTTGATATAAATGCGCTACTCTGATTGATGGCATATTTATCATTGTTTGATAGATTACAGGTTTACACCCTTACAGACCGATTTCAAAGAGAGGTGGTATTATGTGGGAGTGGCAGATAACAATGAAACCAGTTATTTTAAAGTTTCTGTGAAAAGAAAGCAGCTGGCAGGCAGTGGGGACAGCTGGGGTGGGGTGGGGTGGGGGGGGGTGGGGGGTGTGGGGGGTGGGTGCCATTTGGAAGCAACAACTTTTTTTTTCAATTGAAAACAATCTCTTAATGCCATTTTTTGACTGCAAGTCATTACATATTTTCCCCAAGTAAATATTGAAAAAAAAAAGAAGAAAAAATTCATGTGTATTTCATTTTGATCTCTCTATTGAAACCAGCATTTGATTAAATGCAGTACCAATTGGATATAGTAACTTCTGTAGATCAGTAACCATATTTTTCTTTTCAAAATTAATGTTTACCAAAATGCAAAATCTGTGATCACAAAACCTAAGCTTTATATGTTTATTCTTGCGAAAAGTAAAACAGCACAAAGACTTCGCATAACTGGTACATGATCTGTGTTAATCTTTCGAGTACAGTCGAAGGAGTTCACCCTGACCTGTCCTGTATAGGAAGGAAAGTTCAGATCAAGACAATGTTCAGCACCGGCAACGATTATATATCAGCAGGAATCACTGGTCAGGCGCATTCAGCGAACGGCGCGAAGCGAGGGGGCACCTGAGGTAGAGGAGGCAGTCGAGGTAGAAGCAGCTCCGGATGAGTTTATGCCCGTCATGAGTGTGGAGGTAGTCGGGGGGTAGGCCGCCGCTGCTGCACGATCTGAAGCGACCAGGTTCTCCCGCAAGGGGTCTTCGGTGTCGCGAATGGCCACCTGTCGGCAGTAGTCGACCAGCTCCCCTGTATCAATACCTTCTACAGGTATCCGTCTGTATAGCGCCAGTTGGTTCGCTCCTTCAAACAACAAATCTCCTGGGTAATTGTAAATCCGCATCACAGCCTCCATTCTTGGAGTCATCGCTCTGCTCTCGCCCATCTGCAGCAGAAAAGGACTATGGTGGATTAGTAATGCTACAATGGAAAAGTTACTATGGCGATTTGCTTGGCTTGTCATTCTACAGTTGCCATGGTAGATTGCCTGGCTTTTGACACTACAATCGCCATGGTAGATTACCTGGCTTTTGACACTACAATCGCCATGGTAGATTTGCCTGGCTTGTCATGCTACAGTTGCCATGGTAGATTGCCTGGCTTGTCATGCTACACTTGCCATGGTTGATTGCATAGCTTGTCATGCTACAGTTGCCATGGTTAATTGCCTGGTCTGTCATGCTACAGTTGCCGTGGTTAATTGCCTGGTCTGTCATGCTACAGATGCCATGGTTGATTGCATGGCTTGTCATGCTACAGTTGCCATGGTTGATTGCATGGCTTGTCATGCTACAATGCCATGGTTGATTGCATAGCTTGTCATGCTACAGTTGCCATGGTTGATTGCATGGCTTGTCATGCTACAATGCCATGGTTGATTGCATAGCTTGTCATGCTACAGTTGCCATGGTTGATTGCATGGCTTGTCATGCTACAGATGCCATGGTTGATTGCATGGCTTGTCATGCTACAATGCCATGGTTGATTGCATGGATTGTCATGCTACAGATGCCATGGTTGATTGCATGGCTTGTCATGCTACAGATGCCATGGTTGATTGCACGGCTTGTCATGCTACAGATGCCATGGTTGATTGCATGGCTTGTCATGCTACAGTTGCCATGGTTGATTGCATAGCTTGTCATGCTACAGTTGCCATGGTTAATTGCCTGGTCTGTCATGCTACAGATGCCATGGTTGATTGCATGGCTTGTCATGCTACAGATGCAATGGTTGATTGCATGGCTTGTCATGCTACAGTTGCCATGGTAGATTGCATGGCTTGTCATGCTACAGATGCAATGGTTGATTGCATGGCTTGTCATGCTACAGTTGCCATGGTAGATTGCCCGGCTTGTCATGCTACAGTTGCCATGGTAGACTGCCTGGCTTGTCATGCTACAGTTGCCATGGTTGATTGCATGGCTTGTCATGCTACAGATGCCATGGTTGATTGCATGGCTTGTCATGCTACAATGCCATGGTTGATTGCATGGATTGTCATGCTACAGTTGCCATGGTTGATTGCATGGCTTGTCATGCTACAGATGCCATGGTTGATTGCACGGCTTGTCATGCTACAGATGCCATGGTTGATTGCATGGCTTGTCATGCTACAGTTGCCATGGTTGATTGCATAGCTTGTCATGCTACAGTTGCCATGGTTAATTGCCTGGTCTGTCATGCTACAGATGCCATGGTTGATTGCATGGCTTGTCATGCTACAGATGCAATGGTTGATTGCATAGCTTGTCATGCTACAGTTGCCATGGTAGATTGCATGGCTTGTCATGCTACAGTTGCCATGGTTGATTGCATGGCATGTCATGCTACAGATTGCCATGGTGCTACAGTTTGCTTAGCTGGCTGTCATGCTACAGTTGCCATGGTTGATTGCATAGCTTGTCATGCTACAGTTGCCATGGTTGATTGCATAGCTTGTCATGCTACAGTTGCCATGGTTGATTGCATAGCTTGTCATGATTGCCATGGTTGATTGCATAGCTTGTCATGCTACAGTTGCCATGGTTGATTGCATAGCTTGTCATGCTACAGTTGCCATGGTTGATTGCATAGCTTGTCATGCTACAGTTGCCATGGTTGATTGCATAGCTTGTCATGCTACAGTTGCCATGTTTGAATGCATAGCTTGTCATGCTACAGTTGCCATGGTTGATTGCATAGCTTGTCATGCTACAGTTGCCATGGTTGATTGCATAGCTTGTCATGCTACAGTTGCCATGGTTGATTGCATAGCTTGTCATGCTACAGTTGCCATGGTTGATTGCATGGCTTGTCATGCTAGTATAAACAATATAAAAGCAAACAAGGAATTACTGAGCTGGCAGATGAAGGAACAAACTAAACTATAACAGACACTACGCGTTTCTACCTGTGTATGTTCTTAAAGCAGGTCAAACAACGTTGAAAACATAGAAACAAACGACGAACAAACGGTCACTTATCTCTTCAGTCTAATGCAAACTGTGGTATGGGTGAAAGATTAACATCACTGATTTGAAAGAGAAGAGGGAAGAGGCTGGAGGGGAGAGAGATGCAGATTAAAACACTAATCACGATTTTAAAAAAAAGGGAAATCAATGGTATTGTAATCGCGTAACATCAGCAAACAGCAAATAGCATCAAAATATTTCAATAGCTCCTAAAAGCATTTGTATTCCATGCTTTCCACCTTTTGATAATTTGATAGCCAGTTCATTTATGAAAAGCCTAAAGAAATGTGGGCTGGGTACGGGTAAACAACCTTGCTTGAAGCACCTCGGCCAACTCAAGAAATCCATGTGCACATGTTTGTCTCGCATACATGCCAGAACAGAATTATATTCCTGTAATGGCTATACAATTCATCTTTCATGCCACTGTTTCAGAACCTTCCACTGTGTATTCGTATTGACCGAATCAAAGGCCTTTCTGGACTCAACGAATGCAAGACACAGCTTGGAATATGTATTCAAATATTTCTTTAACTAATGCAGATAGGTTGAATGTTTTGTGTTGGTAGTGTTGTAAGCATCAAACCTGCCTGTTCTTCCATTATTCTTTTCTTCTCTTTATCTTGACAGTAAATAAGCTTGTTACGATGCGTTTGAAAATGACCACATTTGACTGGCTTGCCACTGTAAAACAGAACACCATGATTGCCTAGCTGGTCTCTTTTACCCAGAACAGACGATGGTTGAGTGGCTTATCAATGTTACCTTGAAACACTTCCCATTGCTTCGTCACACACACAAAGAGACAAAAGAGGGGGTGAGAAAGGAGGGATGCAATAAGGTGGTGATGGGGGTGGGGGACGGGGAGGGGTGGGAAGGGGGATATGAACTGGGCGAAGCGGAGCCGAAATACTAGCATTACTTATAAATCAGTTCTGTAGGCACACGAAGGGGGAGGGGAGGAGGGGGGGGAAGGAAGGGCAAGAGGGATCACAATTTAACAGTATTTGATAGAATCCACAGCACACACACACACACACACACACACACACACACACACACACACACACACACACACACACACACAGACTTCCCCCCTCTATAATTTTGCTTACATTGTTGTATATTAGTATCACTACTATTACTACTATTACCAGCACAACTAATGCTGGTGATTGGATTAGTAAAATAGGACGTGGAAATCATAAGCATGATGGTAGTGATGATTATGATAATAATAGCAACAAAAACAATGCTATCCGTAATGATGATGACTACGATGATCATGATGACATAATGATAATAATGATGTGATGATAATAGTAATGATAGTACTAACTGAGAAGTAACAGTAGTAGTGATAATAGTGTGTGGAAAGGAATATAAATGATCAATCAGTAAAAGGCTTACATTACTATTAGAAAAGGAAACAAAAGGGGGGGGGGGGGGGGGGGGGGGGGGGCGCGCGCGCGCGCGCACACACACACACACACACACACACACACACACACACACACACACTCACTCACTCACTCACTCACTCACAGGAAAGAGGAAAGAGAAACTTATGCGAAAGAAATAATATATGAATTTGAAAGAAAACCAGATGAAGAAAAGGGGGTGTATATGTATGCGAGTAAAGAAGAGGTTGATGCTGCAAATGGAGAGGGTGTAGGGAGGGAGAGAGGAAACGAAGACAGCTGTAACATTATGAAGTAAATAGTGACATGTATGGTGTTTGGGGTGTGTGTGTGTGTGTGTGTGTGTGTGCGTGTGTGCGTGTGTGTGTGTGTGTGTGTGTGTGTGTGTGTGTGTGTGTGTGTGTGTGTGTGTGTGTGTGTGTGTGTGTGTGTGTGTGGTGGTGGAGGAAATTGCGGGCTGGAGCTATGGTGGTGGATAGGTACATGCTACTTTGGACGTTGATGCCATGCAGGTGGAAGGTTCCGAGTCTGGCAATACGGTAAACCTTCTGCATATTGCGCTCCAAATTGTCACTCGGTGATTGCCCAAGTGCCAGGACTTTGACATGGTTGATGTTGTGTTAGGGGTGGTTGAAAGGTATAGCGACTGGTTTGGACCAGTGCCGGCGGATGTCAGCCATTGTTCAAAGATACATGTCTGAAGTGTGCAGGATGCCTCATCTACATAGATCTTACCACACAGCTGGCATCGGATAGCATACACAATGTTGCAGCTCTGACAGGAGAATGTGCGTTTGAACGTAAATGAGCCTGCGGGGCCATGTAGGATGATGTCTGGTTTGGTGAGAGGGCAGATTTTGCAACTGGGTTTTGAGCAGGGAAAAGTACCAAGTGACTTAGGTGTGGAGATGTTGTTCAGTTTTGAGCACATAGGTAGGTCTTTGAGCTTTTTGTCCTGTCTGAAAGTGATCATTTGTTTCGTCTCAAAGGCAGGCACATGTGATTTTCTGCTATGTGCCGGTTGGACTTCAGAATCCTGCAGATGGGGAGAGTCTGTGGTTGGAAGAGGAGGCCAGTGGTGGGTCTATCCGTCTCTTTTGGAGGCTGGGTTTCCAGAGAGAATGTTCTAGATATTGCTGTGTTGTGACCGAGAGCCTGATTAATGACAGCACTGGTGTATCCATGGTTGGCAAAAAATCACATAATTTGGCTGCTAGTAGAGTGAAAAGTTTTCTAGGTGTCCCATGAAAAGGCAGGCGAAGGGAGGTCCCATTTTGGTTCCGATAACAAATCCACTGATTGGGAGAAGACATGGTTTCTGAATTCAGGGTGTTGTGGGTGAGGACTAAGTCTGCAAGTCTGCAATAGTGTAGCTGTGTAGATGGGATGATGTTGTTGGCCAGGGGACCGTTTGTGAAGAAATAATATGAGGGTCTTCAATCCGTAGGCATGAGGGATGGAAGTGTAATGTGAGACAAGTGTGAAGAGGAGGTAGGGTGGGGAAGTGGTTCTATGTTATATGAATTGATCATGTTGAGTATGCGAGCTGTGTCTTTGATGTATGTGTGGAGGCTTCCTATTATGGATTTGAGGAGAGTCTAATACCGTGAAATGCGTTCTGCAAGGCAGCTACA
This sequence comes from Conus betulinus, assembly GCA_016801955.1. NCBI lineage: Eukaryota > Metazoa > Mollusca > Gastropoda > Neogastropoda > Conidae > Conus > Conus betulinus. The sequence continues at coordinate 204,011 of JADBJO010002820.1, read as the reverse complement.
AGCTGCAACAATATGTCTACCAGGTGCGTTGGTTTTGTGTGTATTTTAGGGAGCTGGTAGAAGGTGAGTTGTTTGATGTTCGTCATTATGAGGAGTTTGGCTGTCATCAGTAAGAGAAGTAATAGTAGTATACCACTATTACTATTATCAACATATCACTATTATCATTACTGTCATCACCATCATCATCATCATCATCATCATCATCGCCATCATCATCATTACCATCATTACTAATGTCATTGTTGTTGTTGCAATTACTATCATTATTATTGCTACCATTATGCTTTATAATCACTATGTCCTATCATCACTAATTCCACCACCAGCATTAATTTTAGTAGTAATAGTGTAACACGTATGTACAATAATAAGAAAAAGAATCAGAAAAAGAATCAGAGAGAGAGAGAGAGAGAGAGAGAGAGAGAGAGAGAGAGAGAGAGAGAGAGAGAGTCAGAGAGAGAGAGACTGTGTATCCGTGTGTGTGAGAAGACTGTGTGTGTGTGTGTGTGTGTGTGTGTGTGTGTGTGTGTGTGTGTGTGTGTGTGTGTGTGTGTGTGTGCCTCCCTTCCCTTTCTTTCTTTCTTTTTCTTTTAAGGTTTAGTCCCTTCCCCTTCCTCCCTGCTCCAATAATGCTGTTAGCCTTTAGCTCATTGATCATTCCTATTCCTTTCCACCTACTATTACTATTATCAACAATACTATATTCATAATTATTACTATCACCATTATTGTCATCATTATCATCACTATCGTTACTATCATCACCCTGCCCTCCCTGCCCCAGTAGTGCTGTTACCTTTTATTCAGTGACCATTTCTATTCCTTTCCACCAACTATTATTATTACTAATTTCATTTTCATCATCATTTACTATCATTATTATTGTCTTTATTATCAGTACTATCGTCATCATCATCACCATCATCAAAAAACTACTAATTCTTACTATCTTAAATCAGTATTACCATCACCATTATCATCATCATCATCACTACTATTATTATTATTACTATCATCATCATCATTACATCATCATAATTATCATTACAAATATTCAAGTATTTTTACTACCATCATCATTTTAACTGCTGTAACAACTTCATAACTGTTACAACTATTGTATTTGCCAGTATCATTAATATCATCATTATGCATTAGTATATTTCTTGCATTCCACTCCACCATTTTTCTAGCCTCCTATGTTATAACTAGTATTCTATGCTTACAATCTTGATTATTATTATAACTATTAATATGTTTATTAAATTCTTTCCTCCCCATAATCTGTATACTCCTTCTTCTCCTGTTTTTTTTCCTATCCTCTCCCTTCTCCTGCTTCCTGTTCCTCCCTTCCTCATGTTATCATTACTATAATTATTCTCATTACTATTATTGATATTATTTTATTACGATTCCTACTATTATTGTTACTATAACTATCAATATCATCATTAGCATTACTATTATTAGTACAATTGTTATCATTATTATGCTTATTATCATTGTTG
>JADBJO010002820.1:175000-197500 GCA_016801955.1 Conus betulinus | reverse complement strand
TTCGTGACGCTTGTTCCTCCCATCCTAATTGTTCTGGCATATCTCTCAAGTCGTCAATCATGATACGTTCAACGAATATGTTGAAAAGTGTGGGAGACTCAAGGCAGCCCTGACAAACAGCAAATGAAATATGGAAATGTTCTACAGTAGCACCTTTTGTGAGCACTGCACAAGTCATTTGAACAGTTCATGGGTGTGGTTGATCAGCTTTTGCCCGATGTTAAATTGTTTATTGCGGCCCATGGCAGCTCCTGCACGACTCTGTCAAACGCCTTTTTGAAGTCTATGAAGACGTGGTAAAATTCCTTCCAGTACTGGAGATAGCTTTTTACAAAAGGTAGGCAAATTAAAAAATCTGCTTTTGCGGAATCCAGCCCCTTCTTCAGCAGTAATGGAATCTGCTTGCAGCCCTAATATGTTCAGAATGATTGTTGGCATTACTTTGCTGGCATGGTTGATCGAACTGATAGTGCAGTAGTTCTGGCAGTGTGGAGAATTCCTTTTCTTCGGAAGGGTGATGATTAGTGATTGAATTCATGACGTAGACGACTTCTCAGTGAGCTAGATGTTACTGTCAATCACAGTTAGGATATAAGTTACTGCCTCTTAGCCATGTTTCACGAGTTCTACAGGGGTGCTGTCTATGCCGTTTTACTCTTAGCTCATGTGGATCTCCTCTGCTGTGTTTTTTGGTAGAGTTCAGTGTAATATTCAGTCCATTTTTCATATCTTCTACCCCTGTAGGATAGATGCAGTCCTTGTCCTGAATGGAGCTGACTCTGCTTTCGTTTGGTCTAGTCTTCTACAGCCTTAAAAAGCTTTGTTTGTGTCGTTGTGATCTAGGTTTTTCTCAATGTCCTCATTCTGTTGGTCTATCCAGCCTTTTTCTTGTATTCTCTCTCTCCTCGTCAGTCCTCTTGTGTATAGTGCTATATTTTTTCCTTCAATCTTCTTGAGCGATTCTCATGTCCATTTTGTGTCAAATATATCCAGTATACCACCCTAGATATATGGCTTCGATTTCAGTCGCGTTATATCTAGGGCCTCCGTTACTGTTTCAGTTATCATTAGCTTGAAATTGTTTGTGAGAGCTTTGATCACTTCTTCACGCCTTTGTAGTAGGGCGACCTGTCCTTCTCTGCTAATTTGGAATTGCTCAACGATGTCAGAGCCTTTCTGTTTGTCAAGATTGAATTTTAGACGACCGCTTTTCACTCTGATGTTCTTCAAATGTACTTTAAAGTTCATCATGGCGGACGTGGTCACTGCCAATGTAAGCCCCTGAAAATGTTTTTGTTTTCGTCTGCTCATGCCAGAACTGTTGTCATTTTTCACAAGGATGTAATCCACCCAGTTGTAATGCTAACCGTTTGGGGTGTGCCATGTCTGTCATTGGGATACTTTCACCCCACCAACAATGTTGGCAAGAACCGAGTCACCATCAATGGAAATTCTAGCGGGCAAAGTCTCCTCTTGGTAGTGGTCTAATTACGCCCAGGGCCTCAGTATTCCTTCCAGTCTTCTGAGGCATCTATAACCAGCCTTGGCATCCTAGATCCCTTGAACGATAAGGATATCTTCCTCGTCAATCTTACTGATGACCGTTCGGACCTAAAAGTAAAATTATTCGATCTGGTCATCACGACAATCCGATGTGGAATCATGTATTTCCATACCATCATGTTCAATTGTTTCGCTTGTAGGCGCATGTACTTGTTGGAAACAGGATAGTATCCCGGTGCAGCGACCTTGATGTTCTTGTGAATTAAAACCTCATTCCATGTACAGGTTGGTTTTTTTCCATTATAGTTCAGTGTTTGCCTTCTTCTGCCAGTACTTCTCTGTTTCCTCTTTTTTTTTTTTTTTTTTAAACTAACTTGGAAGAGGCTGTGGATGAGCCATGAGAATGCATCCATCTTATGAGTCAGTTCTGTCAAATTTCCCACCTGCTTGAGTGCTTTGATTTTTCATGTGACAAGTGTAAAGAAGTTACTTCCATCATTACCCTGTGGTTTTCCCCTGTAGCACACTAGTCACATCCGCCCTGGCGAAGGTCGACAGTTGGCGTGATCAATCAATATAAAGCCGGGCGACGACCGAGTCAGTGCGATCTATGAATTTGTCTCTTTCCATGTGGTGTGTCTAGGGCTCGTGAAACCTAACATAGTCCATCGGGTTTTCTTGTTGAATGTATTCATCATGTATGACTGGATTACAGGGCTACACGACTACCAGTAACAGAGGAGCACCTCTGGCCTGACTTTAAATGCAACTGTTGTAATAAACGGAATGAGAGATCAAAAAGAAAAATAAATCTACTGTTATTCAAATATTTTTTTTCAAAATACACAAATAAAAATGTACACAGAAAATGTTATATCACGTCGAAATTTTCCCTCAAGATACTTGCTTACTGCGCAACGAGGAACAATGACACTGAGCGAATGTTTAAATGTTTGCGAGAACAGTCTAGAGAATTTTACTTAAGTGATTTGTAACCATGACGATACTGTGCTTCATATCGTAACGGGTTGATTCTCAGTTCAGCACTACTGGGAATGTCGAGTTCGTCTTCAGCTTGATGTGTATCATCCAAAATCTGCTGCATCCTCCGTATATGCCAGTAACAATCAATGACGTCTCATAATTCAGACTGTGCAGGAGACTGAATGGATCCTACATCTCATTACCTCCCCCCACCCAATAAGAAGAGAATGATAAAGGTTTCGCGTTTTTCACAGCCTAAGTCCATTTCTTTGACCAAAACAACAGCACTTCGTATGATAATGATATTACTGACATTGTATAGTACAGTTGTTGTGGTAAAGCTACTCATTGTACTTAAATAAACAATCAGTTCTTTCTTTATTCTCAAGTAACAACTCATTCACTGTAAAACTATTGTGTGTACATGTATGGGAAACAGACTTGCATGTATTAAACAGAAAAATGGGTGGCTTCAAACAGTCAAGTTGGACATTTTCAACAAACAGAGGTAATTAAGTCCAAAAACTGTGCTGTTTATTTTTCGTGTAAAATGATTGTCCTTCCGTGCAACTAATATGATGATAATAATGATGTTGGGTGGTGATGATGATGATGATGATGATGATGATGATGATGATGATGACGATGATCATGTGCTGCTGCTGCTGCTGCTGATGATGATGACGATGACGATGATGCTGATGATGATGATTCTATTAAGAAAAGTTACACAAGTTAGAGACCAAGCTCTATGCGCTTTACAATCCATGCTCTCTCTTACACAACAGCCTATCTACCTGAGTAGCACTGACTGAAGAGTCTGTCATTCAGTGGGTCAAAAACCTGCTGCAGCCACCATTGCGAATAAGAATAAATGATATCTCATGATTCAGGCTGTGCAAAAGCGCTGCAATGTATGGAGACTGATCGATCCCACATCTCATTACCTCCCCCCACCTACTCCAACCTCCCCCCCCCCCCCCCCCCCCCCCCCCTTCAATAGGAAAAGAATTATAAAGATTTTTGCGTTGGACTCGACAGCTGTTCCAAGGAGCAAAAAACATGCCGAGCTAGCGCTCCGACTAAACGGAGTGAACTTGCTTCTGTCTTGAACTCACAACTTAGAAAAAAATGTGCCTTACCTTGTATTTCGTTTAATTTTTTTTTCTCTTGTTCTTAAAGAAAGGAGACTTTACATCAACTTTCCAGAATGGACGGATACTTTGTGGGAAAAAAAAATGTGTGTTTTCAGTGACGAGTGTTTTTTGTGTGTGTCCTCCAGCTTTTGCCAAATATCGGACGGTTTTCAAGGAACATCGACCTCCTGTTTGTTTGGCTATTTGCTTGTTTTGTCTCTCTCTCTCTTGTTTGTGGTCAATGCGAAAATGGCAAAGAAGAAAACTGTCAAAGCAAAAGAAATGGAACAAGGAACCTAGCAACAGTCCAGGCTACAGTGAAGAAAGCGCCTCCACTCCTTTGTCAGTCCACAGGTAGGACAGGTTTCAGTGGAAGGAAATGTGGGCAGGGACGGATCAACAAGTAAGAGAAGAAGGATTCTGGAGCAAAAACAACAAGAAAATAACAAACTTTACAGACCGCCAAGAATGCAAAACTCCAAGTGAAGGGGACCAAGGGGAGATCATAGTGGAGAAAAGTGACTCGAACATAACACTCGCAACTATTCGACTAAAATGAAAAAAAAAAAAGGGATGGATGACGGCAGGAAACAAAACGACCGACTAAGTCTTCAACTTGAAAAAAAAATTATCTGATTTATTTGATGGGAAAAAAGAAAATGACCTCTTGAAGAAGAAAATAGATTTAGTCCCCCAAAAAGCTACACAGACCTGAATGATGATGTTAGCCCGCCCCAAAAGAAACTAAAGCAGGAAAAAGAACTGCGCAAGTCACTTGAACAGTATAGTCGAAAGGAAAATATGTAAATTATTAATCTACCAGGAGACTCGGGATGAGAGACAGCCGAAGAGACAGAAGAGAAGGTTGTAGATTTTTTAAAGACAAAAACTGGAACTGGCATCATTTCAACACAGCTATATCAGTATTGCCCATCGAGTGGGCAAATACACCACCGGTAAAAACAGACCTGTTGTTTGTACATCTTGTAAACAGAAAAATAAAATCCGAAATTTTCAAATGGAGGCGAATACTAAACCAAAATGAGTTTAACATGTACGTAACCGAAGATTTGACCAAACTAAATGCACAGAGACTATATGATATAAAACGCCATCCAGCCGTCATATCAGCTTGGTCATTTCAAGGAAAACTTTTCTGTAAACTGATAGATCTCAAAATCATTCAAATTGAAAAGGGGGACATGAGCAAGATTGATAGAGTGCTCCTTGAGACCAAAAGATCAGCTGATCGAAACCAAGTTTCTTCCCCAACAATCAATCAACCAGGGGGGGGGGGGGGGGGGGGGGGCAGACAATGGGAGGACAAGACTGGGAGGACAACCGGGTGGACAGGACCAGCCGAAGGAGCAGTCACACACACCAGTCCAGTCCAGGCTGCAGGTCCACAGCCCCCAACGGTGGCTACAGCAGACAGGTGACAAACGCCACAGGGACAGGTCATCCGATGGATCGGGAGAGGCGTACTCTGGACAGTGTGCCAGAACAGCCCAGAAGTGATGACAAAGATGGCCACGTGGGGACACAGAGTCGCCTGATCATGTGCTCAGAGAAGCCTGTCAACTTCAGACTCCATGCAAGTGACCTTCTCCGACGCCATATCAGGAGTGGCTTTGGAGACTGGTGAGAAATCCATCAGTGACATAGTGAGTGACGGTGTGGAGGTTTTCAACTCTCATCCTTCTTCCCCTCCTCCATCCCAACAGTGGCAGTAAAATGACTGCTCAAGAAGTTCAATAAACGAAAAAAACAAAAGGATATCTCACAAGTAGGCCGATACAGTAATTCCAAGGTATATACATGTGCGCGCGATGTGTGTGTGTGTGTGTGTGTGTGTGTGTGTGTGTTGTGTGTGTGTGTGTGTGTGTGTGTGTGTGTGTGTTTGTGTGTGTGTGTCTGTGTGTGTGTCTGTGTGTGTCTGTGCGTTAGAGTGCGAAGGAAAGGGAGAGAGAGGGGTGAGAGAGACAGAGAGGGGAGTGATAAAGAGGGAATGAGCATGAGCAAGAGAGTATGGAAGTAAATATTCATAAGGGAATTAATTAAGTATATATAAGCGCATGTGTATGTGGGGAGAAGGGGAAGTGATTATTTGTGTGCATGTGTGTGTGTGTGTGTGCGCGCGCGCGCGCGCGCGCATGCGCGTGCGTGCGTGCGTCCGCGCGCACGTGTGCGTGTGTGTGTGTGTGTGTGTGTGCACGCGCGCGCACGCAGTGTAACTGTGAAGCTTGGTGAAAAAGTAAATGTTGGCTTTTTGACTGCATAACAATGAACCATTTAGTATAGGTCATAAAATGATAGTCTGCTCCACGCGCTGTTGAAAATGTTTCCGATGGTTAATGAGCGCGTTTTTGATCCACGATAAAGTGTTTTCCCTACACTTTGGAGAATTCCGTTTATATACTGAGCACTTGCACTTTCACACACACGCACTCTACCTTACCTGATCAGTGTGTGCGCGCGCGTGCATGCGCGTGCGTGCGTCCGCGCGCACGTGTGTGTGTGTGTGTGTGTGTGTGTGTGTGTGTGTGTGGTGTGTGTGTGTGCTTGGGGGTTTCATCAGGATTCTTTTCCCCAGCCCTTCAAAGGCACCAGCTACCATGTCCAGTCTGTCCCAGTCACTGTCAGTGTCAGTCTCCAGGCCTAGCAGTGGTACTGTCAGAACTGTCAAAGCCGTTGTAACCGCCTACAGCTGTTCTGTCGCAGCGCTAGGGCTGAACTGTCTCCTATTAACTGGAGGCCCTAGCACTGGTCTGTCACTGGTAATAAATGTCAGCACGATGAAGCTCCTTTAACTACAAGTTAGCTGGTCCGCTCTCTTCAAGCCCCAAGTGTCGTATTGCTGGAGTTCGTCTACTTGTTTACCTGACTGTCAGTGAACACTTTCTGACGCGGGTGCACTTCTGCTGAGCTCGCTTAAAACGCGGGTAGTGTTGGAGACATTGAGATAATAGACGATGTTCGGAAATAAGTTTACTTGTGACAGGGGGGATCAACAAACTGCATTCAGGTATTGCTCAACCAAACCGCACTAACTGCTCGCACAATTCCAGCGAACCGCGCTCATGTTTTATAGGACGTTTGTTATAGTCTTATTGATGTTGTCACACCTTAACGTGAGAGTGAGGGTGAGAGTGTCAACTCGCGCACACTGCTGTGCTAGTTTTGGTTCAGTAACGCCATTTCACACTGTGTTACCGATTTGTTTTCCTTCACGTCAATGCGTCCAATGAAATCCGCAAAGTCTCGGGCAGAAAAGCACGATCTACATGTGGTGGAGCGACGTTTTCTTTCAGTAAAGATGAGAAACAGCAATTTGTCTGACCCCCCCCCCCCCCCCCCCTCCACCCCCTCAAGTTGGACATTTTCAACAAACAGAAGTAATTAAGCCTAAAACTGCTATGTTTTTTTTTGTTAAATGTAAAATGATTGTCCTTCCGTGCAATTAATATGATTTGATGATGACAATGGTAATGACGATGATGATGTGCTGCTGCTGCTGCTGTTGATGATGATGATAACGATGATGATGATGATGATGATGATGATGATGATGATGATGATGATGCCTGCTGGCACTACATCAGCCATTATCTGCATCATTCAGTCGAATATCAGTCATTCTGTTTTTTGTTGATCCTTTTCGCTTTTTCACTGGGGATTCATGGCATGTGTATATGTGTCATCCATATGTTTCTGAGGCGAACAGTGGATAGTACATGTATGCTACGACCATGGGGGAAATAACTACAAAATTTGACACTGTGTCAATCAATAGGTAAATGATACATTGTCATTTAGTTAATATTGTGTCCAAACTGCGAATGAAGCAAACATTTGCAACAGCCATTGTAACATGAACTCTCGTCTGGGAGACGAGGGGGAGGGGGGGGTGGTGTTGATTTGGCTTTTCAATTTCGATGTGTCGATTTTAACCTACTCTTTGCCTTACCTGGAGACTGTCCATTGTTTTTCATATAAACAATACAATTTCAAAGATCTAGAACTCCCGTTCGTTTGCCCACTAAGTTATAACACTTGGGTCTACGTCGAACTGTCACATCCGAACGTGTACGGCATTCAGTGGGTCAAACCTCGCTGAGAACTACGATGAGTCATCAGTGTGTCGATCAGTTTGTCCTTCCTCGTCAAAGAAAAGGGATCAGAATGACGCATGTTTTAATCTAGCACACACACACACACACACACACACACACACACACACACACTCATTTCAAACACACCTCTGAAACCAAACGAACACCGAGTAGACAACTAATTACTTTATACATCCTCTGACGTCACAACAACATAGCGCACATTACTGTGTTGGTTAAGTTTTCACCAGTTTGTTTATATGTGCAATATTATGTATGACATGGACTTGCCCACGAGAAGGGGCAGCTACGTACGTTGTTTGTTACATCGCTGCACGAAGTCCATGCGCCTCTGCGCTCTGTGTGCAGTAGAGCGGAACGCGAATGCTGTGGTTGCCCTAACTCATGGCTCTGTGATCGATTTTCATTGTTTGTGACTCGTTGTCTAGCAAAGGAATGATATACACGTCGTCCGTCCCACAGGAAAACGATACATGCCATATTTCTAACACTAATTCCCATCGGACCATGGCCTCTACGGTCATTCTGACCAGATGTAGGTTACGTTAATATATCCAACTCGCCCACCTTAAGATTGCATTGCCTCGTGTCCTTGTTTTTATCGTCTTTTTTATCGTCTGATACGCTTATCACAAACATGCTTGCTGTCTTTTCTGTTTTTGTTTTCTATTTAGAGCTCACTGCCAGGCTTCCAAAGCTCAATAACTGACATTCTGATTTCAGGCCACAAAAGCAAACGCCGTCAGACACCAGCCAAGATGGAGGATGTGAGGATCACGTGACTGTGAGTTTCAAAGGGAATTAATTGACGTTATCGGTTGGTTATAGCTTGTTCTTCCGGCTGGTTTGCATTACAGAAAGATGAGAATATATAACAGAGCATACAATTTAAAAACAGGAAACAATTAATGTGTAGACTGAATACAAATTGCCTTACCGGCTCTGAAATCCAGGCAGCAGGAGGAGTTCGGGAAAGTCGAGACAGAAGCACTCTGATAAGTTGTCACCGATTGGCCGTGGGCCAGAAGTTGAAGGTCATCAACACGTACGGAAAACTCCGATCAGAGGCATCATCAGTTTGGTAATGTTAAACATTGCTCTTACGTGTCCACACAACACCCGATCAATAGAATGTGTCCCAAAGGTCACACTACTCTGTAAAATGAAAAACTCTAGGGAGAGTTGGACAACATAAGGTCTTCAGATAAGATGACTTTCCACCCTCCCCCAGACAAGCGCTCGGCACTGAATTTCTTACACTCAGTCAGGATCACATCCAGACCATGACTCATATATGCCATTCTGCAGTCAGAATTTTTTCTTAGCACTGCCAGGATTTCAGTCAGCACCCTCTGAATGCGTGGGCGTCTCAAGGCATCACATTTTCAGACTAATGCCTTGCCTACGCTGCTATCGTGCAATTGTTCTAAGTCTGCCATTACCTTTTAGGTTCTAGTCTTCTCTCACAGGAAATCGTGCACTGTTTTATGTGTCCATAATCTGATAGCCCACTCTCAACACCACCCCCCCCCCCCCCCACCGCCACCACCACCTTGGTCCCTTGCTCCAACTTTTGCGGCGAGGACTTTGGCTTCGCTGTCTGGTTCCCTCAAACTGCTGGCCAGTCTGACATACCTCTCAGTCTTGTGGACGCGCTCCATTTGTTTTCATATGGCGCAATGATTTCGGTCTGAATCATTTGTATTTGACCGATCTGAGTGGAATCCTGATGATCTCAGGATGGGTTCCCCATTCCGAAGTCTGCCGTGCGCTCCCAGCCATCCACCTCACTTCCATGCTTTTGATGTCACGTCTGTTCCAGACCACAATATGTGACCCCATGTCGTGTAGAACATCGTTATCGGAGCTTCTGGTGGCGTAGTGTTTCGGATGTTCATTGTCTATACAGCACCCTTTCAGCCACACTAAGCCCACACACCCACCCCTAGCACCCCGAAGATCAGGCTGCACTATTCAGTTCTCCTCAGACAAGAGTCAAAACTCAACAGATTTCAACAAAGGACGAGTTCTTGTCACTCACCGAAGAATTTTGTCCTCAGAGAAGTGGGTCTTGGATAAAAGGACCGGCATGAAATAACTCTTCTTGAAACAACGAGCCTTAACAGGTGCTGCCTTGTTCTTGGCGCATAGCAGCTAAAGGACTGTCATCCTCATCAAAACAGTCTATTTCCCTTTTCCGCTTTCTGTTCGTTTTCTTCGACGTGCTGGGAGTCTCATCCATTTTTTTCCACCCCTAGCTCTCTCAGTTCCTCTCCGCTGGGATGCACTCATCACCAGATGAGTCATATTCACTGTCATCCATACCAACAGCATCCGGTATGTCGTCTAGAGATACAGCCGTTGACATGTATATAGACACACGGAAAAAAATTTGAGTCTAAAGGGCCATCTACAGACCATCGATACAATTAAAACACATGCATTTCTTGCATCTAGATAATATATCCATGCGGACCTGAATGCTATCCTCCACAAGTTTTACTGTATGAAAGGTTAAAAAATCACTAAGAAAATGGGTATATTCAAAATATGCTGCCACCAAAACCCGTTGTGTATCGTATATAATACATAGCGAAGTCATCATGTCCCGTTGTATCATGTATGATACACCTGTTTTTTAGCCTTCCAAACTAATACTGAAATCATATGCTACAAAGAAGGATAGATTTATTTTCAGTTGGATCCGGGTGGATTTTGTTGCCCAGCAGTTCCAGTAATCTGGAAATCACATGAACCGTCAAAGTGGAAGGGATTTCAGCATCCTGAAACTGGCTTGACAAACAGGAACCTTAAGCCTAAAAAAGTTTCCCTTCACATAAAGGGCTACAATTGTTTTCCTTACAGATGCAATTTTCACTTTCCTCTCCAGAAGTCTGATTTTGTAGCGCGTTATATATGATACGCATGGCTCTTGAGGGTTAATTAATACAAAATGAAGTTCATCTTCAGTATTAAAAAAAAAAAATCACATATATCTAGAGTAAAGCCTTTAGTATAACGTACGTTTATCTTCAAATCACTGAGACCACAGTCTGAACCCATTAAACTTTATTCTGAATTTGTTTAATGTTTGATAAGCACTGTGTTCAGAACTATGAACAGCGGAACAGACATGAACAGGGCATTCTCCGCTCAGGGCATAACACCTGTTGAACCACCACCTGCGCAGACTTGCCCACCTCTTGCCGTCCCCTTCCTATGGAGAAGCAGGGGAGGCCATTGGCATGTACTCCAACACACTATGGCCCCATCAGGGGCTGAGAGAGGATCCATGGCCGTACCCGCCGTTCTAAAAAGCTGTAAGGATCTGCGGAGAGTCTGAAGGGAATATCATCTGTACCGAGTGTGACGACCGTTGGGAAGAAGACGAACTGACACGTCCAAGTGTAAGGCTGAGTAACGGCAGTGAATGCTGACGTATACATTGTAACAAATAAAAATAGAAGGTATTCTGAGCACAACAGTCACAGATGAGTCATCATGTTGTCTTCCGCACAGGTGTACCAACAGTTTTCAAACGATTCCACAGCCAATATTCGATTGTCGATCATATACGGCAGTGACACCAAATGGACATACTACCACAACTCAAGTGCTACGCACAACTTATCTCTTTCAGAAGGGGTTTACTGTGGGGAGAGGGGGGGGGGGGGGGGGGGGGTATGGGGGTGCCGAGGGTGGTGGGGGAGCTGGCAACAAAGGTGGTAAACCCGGCGATCGTCGTCGTCGCTATCCTTGTTCATTTTGTTTTCACACACACACACACACACACACACACACACACACACACACACACACACACACACACACACACACACACACACACACACGTCCCAATTGATATTACAGGACAAACAGACGTACGAAGGAGGCAGGGTAGGAGGGGGGGGGGGTGGTGGTGGTCTGGCAGGAACCCAAAATGAAACGCCATAGGGTAAGTCGTTGCGAAACGCAGTTGTAATACATCTCCCCGTGGAGTGCTTCTTTAGCAGCAGACGGAGTGTTAAACGGTGCGCAACGTTGATATTGAATGACAAGATGACAGGACCAACGTAGAACTATTTAGATCGGCTATAACGAACATGTGGGGTGATTCCCTGTTCCATGATAAAATTCATTACACTAAGTCTGAACGCATGCTGCTTACGCAGGCAGCATTCGTTCAGAGTTATGGGACGTTTCATGAATTTCATCATGGAAGAAAGAGTGACCCTACTTGTTCGTTATTCACTTAAGTGTCGTGAGCAGCATTTGTGGGGGCTTATGGGCGTGTAATGAATTTCACCATGGAAGAGTTACCCTGCTTGTTCGTTAGTTACGGTTTTACTATCGCCTGCCTCACTTAAGATGACTTTTACAATAAGAACGTGATTGAACGAGACCGAGTGTATGTACCTTAAAGTGTATGTACCCGTGTGTCCTAATATCTTGTTCCTAGTCAATTTTTATGTGGCCGACCTTGCTTCCACGAATCTGACTTACGTAAACCCATTTATCGCATTGAAAAATATACCAGCAGAGTCCACACTCAGATGTGAATAGGCGTCATGTCTTATTCATCAAAGCATTTGTCCCACGTGGTTTCATTTATCTGTAAAATACATACACGCACTCAAGCATGCACAACAGACGAAATATCGTTACAATGACCAGCGCAAAAACAAGAAACAACAGAAGGTAGTTTCAAAGACTGTTTGAATGAAGAAACACTATAACATAATTGGAAAGGACTGCAGAAAGAGAAAAAGGGGTGTCAACTGCAGTCACGGTTTGTATTTCTTTGTTTATTTGTATGCCGTTGTTGTGGGGGCGTATGTTTGTATCTTCTTCTTCCTAAAAGAGTGGTTCACTGAAAAACGAGTAGGTCACCAGCGCGCATGTTAAAAAATAAAATAAAATGAAATAATAAAGTGCGTGCGACTCAGCCTGTTGGCCTCTGGAGCAAAATTTGGCAACAAGGGGTCGCACACGATATTCAAAAAGTTAAAAGCAATGGCCAGGTTCAGGCCCAGGTATATTTCTTTCGTCTTTCTTTCTTTGTTTTTTTTAATCCTACTTTGTGCTTAATGGTCTATGGGTTGAGGCAAGTGCAGGATCAACGCAATGACTACAGTATTTCATGATCGCATATGATTACAAATTTCTGTTTTGACTTTTTTCGTCATGCCCTTTGTTTAATTTTCAGGGGCCGGGGCGGGGGAAGATGAGTAAGGAAGCAGTCAGCAATCAGTTTATCCCCACTCTCCTCACCAAATCCCTTTCTCATCTAAGCCAGCCATATAGTTTTCTCCACTGACCTACAAGAAAATATTTTCTTACTGTGTTTTTGTTTTCTTTCTTTTGAGTGTTCCTTCTTCGTCTTTGAGAAACCGTCCACGGTCAGGTTGATGACTGTATACTTTAGAAAGAGAGGGGGTTAGTTACTGCCAAGGACATTGACAAACAAAGCACAGGACAAGACGCGATGCATTTCGACCTCTTGGGTCTTCTTCAGGCAAAAAAAAAAAAAACAGATCACATTTAACATTTAAGACAGTACAAACAAAGAACGAAGAGAGACTTATCTGTTGTCCATGTGGTACCACATGGACAACAGATAAGTCTCTCTTCGTTCTTTGACATGGACAACAGATAAGTCTCTCTTCGTTCTTTGTTTGTACTGTCCTAAAAGTTAAATGTGATCTGTTTTCTTTGCCTGAAGAAGACCCAAGAGGTCGAAATGCATCGCGTCTTGTCCTGTGCTTTGTTTGTCAATGTCCTTGGCGGTAACTAACCGCCTCTCTTTTCTAAATTTTGCTTCGTTCTCCGCCATCAGTGACTCCATTTTGAGACTGTTTATTTTGCCAAGAACAACTGGTCAAATGAAAGGAAGAGACCTATGACGGCTGTGAGAAAAAAAATTGCCTATTTGACTCGCATGTAACGTCACCATGCAACAGCAGAATACAGGACAAAAGGAGGGTGAGGAAGGAGTGGGACATGCAGATATAATTTCCAACACCATCCGATGACAAGCGCAGAAAATATACAGCAGTCAGTGTTAGTAGAAGACAACTTGGCAAGTTCTCACCTTTAGATGACCCCTCATTCATTCTGTGCTCCACATAAATACAATGCCACCATCTCCCTTAATGTGTAGCTTCACAATCGCCCTTACACACGCCATTTCAAAGTACCCAAATCTCAATTTTTGTAATCGTTACATAGTGTTCAGACACAGATTCTTATATTGTAGGTCAGGACAATGTTTACAGAATAATGTTGAGAAATACCAGAAGTTCTTCTCATAAAATCACCCTTTAAGATCACTTAGACATCGGTCTTCAACAGGAAATCAGGAAATATTTTTAAGCGTATGAATTTCATCATCAGTATCAAAATGAGGATAAGAATGAAAACCATCCAGAGGTATATATAAACATCACATAAAACATCTGTATCTAATTCAGATACAGTTCAATTTTTTTAAGGACAAAATTCAGATAACTTTATTATCTCTCGTTACAAGAGAAATTACATTTGTGACCGCTGCCCTAAAAGTTAAGACATACATATATTTATAGTTACAAACGTGACACTGGAAATTAAAATTACTTACAAACAATAAAACATGCGTGTAACACCAAAATGGGAATTTCAATCTTTCTCCTTTTGGTAGTGCAAATAAAGTACACACTCAGCCACTCTTGATTATATATACATAAATGTGTGCACGTATGAGAGAGAGAGAGAGAGAGAGAGAGAGAGAGAGAGAGAGAGAGAGAGAGAGAGAGAGAGGTGATTTATCATTAAAAAATCATTAAGATGAGACATATTCCAGACATTTCTATTCCTCACTGTTCCAGGACATGCACACATAAAACAGAAACACACCCACACTCCAGCATCTATACTTTCCCGCTTGCTCACGGACATACACACCCGCGCACATGCTTGTGTCACAGGTGATCCATCGCCTCTTACACGCTGTGTTTGTTTAAAAACGCAATGGATTTGAACACAAAGCTCTTTTTTGTGCGCATCAGCTTAGCTCTGGGAACACAAAATCGTCTGCCTGATGGAAGGAGCACAAACTGTCTGTCGCGCAAGCGTATGCCCACTGTCACTAACAATCGCACGAGCCTTGTTGACCGCACGCCTTTCATACAACTCACTCATACTCTCCTGTCTCTCACCAACAATCTTGCCGCAGATGTTCACAACGCTATCCAAGAGTTTGCTGTGTTTTTTTTTCAAATTAAGATTTCCATACCAGCAAATGCATGAAAAAGTCAAGACAGACTCAATAAAACTCCTGTAAAATGTTTTAAGAATTTTTGGCTGGACATGCAGATTCCTCAATTTGCGTAGGAAATGCATTCTAATTTGGCATTTTTTTGTTATGCGGACCTGGTGTGTGTGTATTGAAAGTGAGCTTATTGTCTAATGTTGTGCCCAGATATTTGTATTCCTCTACCCGTTCCACTTTTTCTCTCCATCAATGTAAAGATCAGGCACATAATTTTCCGCTTTCCTAAAATCTATGATCATCTCCTTTGTTTTTTTGACGTTAAGCTCAAGATAATTTTTTTTCTTTACACCAGGTGCTGAAACGCTCAACTTCATCAAAATATATGTACATCAGAATTGGAAAGGTCTACAAGGGCTGTATCATCTGAATATTAATGACTGGTGTTTCTTCTGTACCAATGCAGTCGTTGGTGTACAGAGTAAAGAGGACAGGAGAAAGAACGGTACCTTGAGGGGAACCTGTGGAGCAAAAGAGGACAGATGACATGACAGATTGATAGCGCACTGACTGGGATCTGGATGAGGAGGAAATCTGTGATCCACAGGATAAGCCTGGGTCTGACATTTAAGGATAAAAGTTTGTGCGCTAAGAGATGAGGCTGGATGGTGTTAAAAGCTGATGAAAAAATCAATAAAAAAAGATACGAACAAAAGAATCTGTTTTCTCCAGGTGAGTGTAAGCGTTAAAAGTGTGAGAGTGGCATCGTCTGTGCATCTGTTGCGTTTGTATGCAAACTGATAAGGATCTTGATGACTGACTGTGTCAGTGAGGAGGTGACTGAGTATTGCTCTTTCGAAAAACTTCATCACAATGGATGTTAGAGCGACTGGGCGGTAGTCATTGAGGGAAGATGGTTTAGATTTTTTTGGTATAGGACAGATCACTGAGGCTTTCCAGAGAGAAGGGACAGTTGAAGTTTTAAATAGACCAATTGAATAGTCTAGTGAAGACATGACAGAGTTGAGATCCACAGTTCTTGAGTAATACACTACTAATATTGTCTGGTCCAGGCGCCTTTTGGATATTTAGTCTTTTAAAACATTGAAAGTATTGTTGTATCTTCTATAATGATCTCATCTTCTATCTTTGCTTTGATTTCCTCTTTTCTGTTCAGGGCAAGTTTTCATATGAATGAAAAAAATAATTCCAGATGAAACTAATCAATCCTATGATTGTCTCCCTTGTATAGGAAGTTCTAAGGCTCGCTTGTCACAAAAGTGAGGAAAGACCCACTGACCACAGGGAAAAGTCCTGTTGACAGTGGAAAAGACTACAACTTTCGATTCTCTCTTGAGGGCACATAAGACCGTATGGCGAAAACTTGGCTGTGTCTGGAGTGGCTCTGTCTTCATCTGCCCGTGGGCAGGGGTGGTTGGGTCTGTGGGATGTGCTCGGCAGTTGGAGGGTGGTGTCTATTGCCGGTGGGCTCTGCAGTCATGAAATACGGGCTGGTCCACCCATGGGGATGCTATTTTAAGGCTGTTATGAGTTGCATCTTGTAGTCTGATATACCTCTGTTCAGGAGCGGGTTATGTCCCTTGATATCTTAACGGAGTGTCCTGCGCGTGCCTGTACCCCATCGTCAACACAGCGCAGGCCTCCAAGGGTGGTACAGGACTGCTCTAAAGGCAGGTGAAGACAGTGCTTCTGTGGGTACTCCCCAGCACCTTCGGGTGTTTCTTTTTCTTCTCGCTTATCACAAAAATTTTCCATCCGTACCCCCGCCCCCCTTGTCTTCCACCTCTTCTCCTCAAATACCCACTCCTCCTTCCTCCCTTTTTCCTCCACATTCCTGTCTTCTCACCTTCCATTCTCATGTATTTTCGATCCCAACTTTCTTGCTTCGTTTCCTTGTCAGAATGTTTTTTTTATGATGTTATGGTCACCTCTCACCCTCTCTCTCTCTCTCTCTCTCTCTCTCTCTCTCTCTCTCTCTCTCTCTCTCTCTCTCTCTCTCCTTCGTTTTACAATCTTCAGCACGTGTTGCTATATTTCATCTTATATGTTATTGTTCCTGCTTTGGCAGGGGGAGGACTGGATGTTATCTGTTATCCTCGTAAATGAAAAATGTCTTCTCTCTCTCTCTCTCTCTCTCTCTCTCTCTCTCTCTATATATATATATATATATATATATATATATATATATATATATATAGAGAGAGAGAGAGAGAGAGAGAGATAGATATATATATATATATATATATATATATATATAGAGAGAGAGAGAGAGAGAGAGAGAGAGAGAGAGAGGGGGGGGGAGTGACCATATCCATTAAAAAAAATTCTGACAAGGAAACGAAAGCAAGACATTTTTGTTCATACTCGATTTCGTTTTGCTAACTGTTCACTCATCTTCTTATCAATTAACCAGCGGATTAACTTGTATTTGCAAGGGAGTATCTCCAAAAAACACTTACCTAGTTAGAGCAAAGGCTTCTAGTTACTCTCCTTTGCTTTTGTTTCAGATTCTGAATTGGTTATTGACACACTTTGTTGCTTAAGTCAACGTTTCTTTACTTTATCATCTAATCATGTTTTAGTCAGTCGCATTTAAACAAAAGCATGAATATTTCCATTCAGTAATTCTATTTTTCATCTCACTTTGTTTTCAAATGAATGTTAACTGTTGGACAGTGGTGTGTCTTTTTCCACAAGGTTTGTACGAGATGCATGTTGCATATTTTTTGTGGATCTTTGACAACTGGACACAGAAGACAGAGACAGGGACAGAAACAGAGAGAGAGAGAGAGAGAGAGAGGGGAAGGAAGGAAGGGAGGGGGAGAGAGGGAGGTGGGGTGAGATGGCGAGGCGGGACAGTATGACACTGGCGGATAGAAATTCAGAACCATTTGTTCCAGACACTCGGAGGCAAACGCAAGAAAACGACGCAAAACGAAATAAACTTAAGAAAAATCCAAGGCAAAAACCCAAGGGAAGTATTTTTCTTCTGTTGCCGTTGGTGTGGTTTTCAAACGAATGATTAGTGCTCTCTCTCTCTCTCTCTCTCTCTCTCTCTCTCTCTCTCTCTCTCTCTCTCTCTCTAACAACACAATTTCCTGCAGAAACTGATCAGATCTGCGTTGATACCAGCATAAATTTGACTCGTCATCATAATAGCTTAATAGTATCGGTGAACGTAATAGACCTGTTTTGAAATATGTATGCATTCTTTCTTAAGCAACTCTGTGACATAGATCGATGCTGTAAAAGTGTCGTCATTTTTTTTTAATTTAAATGTAGTCAGAGAGAGACAGAGAGAGAGAGAGAGAGAGAGAGAGAGAGAGAGAGAGAGAGAGAGAGAGAGAGAGAGAGAGAGAGAGAGCGTATTTGTATGTTGTACTGGAGAGAGAGAGAGAGAGAGAGAGAGAGAGAGAGAGAGAGAGAGAGAGAGAGAGAGTTAGTTGAACTGAAGAAAGATGAGAGTCTCTCTCTCTCTCTCTCTCTCTCTCTCTCTCTCTCTCTCTCTCACTCTCTCTCACACACACACACACACACACACACACACACACACACACACACACACACACACACTCTCTCTCACACACACACACACACACACACACACACACACACACACACACACACACACACACACACACACACATCGATTTTTTGTATAATATACTTAAATATCACGGCATTTATATGTGGGTGAGTAAATAAGCTCTAAAAACTTCCAATGCAAGGGAGACAATCATGGTTCTTGATTTGTTTGCTGCTGAGAAATGATCTTTTTCCCCTTTTCTTAAAAAACAACAACAAAAACTTAATATGAATCTTGTCGTTTTGTTTTCAAATTGAGTTTTAACTGAATTGAAGATGTTTTATGCGTTGTTTATTTGTAATACCTACGGAAGATTCTCATTCTTACGCTCAGTTTAATATTTACAATAAAATTAGGAAGCTTTAAGACTTCTTGTCACATTTTCTGTCCAAGACTGATGTCTGTGGTATTTTAAAATATCCTTCCTCAGCATTGTTGGCAAAGCTTTCTCCCATCTCGTCCTCAACAGACTGCAGCTGTTTGCCGAGCGAGTGCATCCAGAGCGACAGTGTGACTCCAGAACTGCGAGGTCGACGATTGACATGATGTTCTTCTTGAGCCAGCTACAAGAGAAGTGTTGTGAGCAGAGACGATCCTGCTCATCGCCTTCATCGACCTAACCAAGGCGTTTGAAGATTATCAGTCCCTCCATGGCAACATGAATGGCACTGTCCAGTACGACTGTTCATCTTCGGACTCCTTCCCAATCAAGAGCAGTGTCAAACAGGGGTGCTTGCTCGCTCCGACACTCTTCAGCGTCTCCCCCCTGCTGCGCTACGCTACACCTTCCGACAGTCTGAAGATGGCATCTTCCTCTACCCTAGGAGTGACGGAGGCCTCTTCAACCTAGCACGTCACTGAGCAAAGACCAAGGTGCGGAAAGTCCTCATCAGGGAGATGTTCTTCGCAGATGATGACGCTCTCACTGCCCCACACCGAGGAGGTGCTACAACGGTTCATAACCTGCTTCGCTGATGCCTGCACCTCACAACCAGCCTAAAGAATACAAACGTCCTGGGCAAGACGTCAGCAGCACTCTTCACATCTCCATCGGCGATCACACCTTTGAAGCGGTCGACGACTTTATTTTCCTTGGCTCCGGTCCGATCCAGCTCCACTCTCTCCAGCAGCCTCTCTCTGGATGCCGAGCTGAACGTACTGATAGGCATGGCAGCACAGCGATGACCCATCTAGCGAAGAGAGTCTGGAACAACACTATGCTAATTTCAAATACCAAGATAAAAGTGTACTGAGCCTGCTTGCTTAGCACTTTTCTATACGGAAGCGAAGCATGGACCTTGCACTCTGGAAAAGAACGCAGACTGAATGCCTTCCACCTGCGCTGCCTCGAAAGACTCCTGATCATCACTTGCCAGGACCGTTTCACAAAGAAGAACGTCTTGGCCCAGGCATGGATGTCTAGCATGTTCGTCATGCAGCCACAGAGACGCCTGCACTGGCTTGGCCATGTCAGCTGCAGACCCGACAGTCGCATTCCAAAGGGCACACTGTACTGCAAGCAGGCTACAAGCTCCAGACCCACAGGCCGGCTCGCCTACGCTACAAGGATGTTTATAAGCGCGACCTGAAGGCAGGTAGACTCGACCCCAGCAGACCTGGAGACAGCAGCTTCAGACCAGAGTCGGCTGCCGGTCTGCCATCAAGGTCGGCATCAAGCAAGCAGAGCAGAGGAGACAGGCCCAGTGCGAAAAAACAGAGGTGCCGCAGAGGGCAAAGGATTGTGTCGGCACCCACAGACACTCATGACCAAGACTTCACCTGCGGCAACTGAAACGGAGTCTGTCGCTCTATGATTGGGCTCTTCAGTCACAGCAGACGCTGCAACTCCACAACTGACTGATCCATGGCACAACACCATTATCTCTACAGACAGATGGATGCCTGCAATACAAGAGTCTCAGAGGACATCCTTGGCAAAAGAAAAAAAATGACTTTATTATTCCAGTACTTGTTATAATTTATTGCATTATGCATATTTGTTCCAGAGACGTTAACTAAAGCAACTAGATATTAGAAACTAAGGACTCATGTGCAAAACCATTAGGAATGGAAATCCATGTGGTAAATATGAGAGTTATACTTTCAGTTCTATTTCTGTAGTTCAATGTTCTCAAGAAAACTGCTACTCGTCGGAAACTGCCTTCAACCTTACAGTTATATAAATGTTTTGCTGTCGGAGACTGCCTTCAACCTTACAGTTATATAAATGTTTTGCTGAAAGAATATGGATGTTCAAAATGTAATCAACTGCGATTGTTACGTCAAACCCAGATTTATGTGAGACTCTGGTAAACACATAATTTGTGTATCAGCGATTTCTCTATTACTAAATCAGTAAACCTACTCCAAAAGGATTTAACATAAGTACCTTTCCAAAACACATGGTCAAAAGAGTCTTTCAATAAGACGCAAAAAAACTGCACTTATCATTATCAGTCACTCCAATTTCTTTCAAAATGACATTTGTTCCCAAACATCTGTGAATGTGTTCTCAGCTGACACCACTTAAATTCAACATTCGCAGTTTTGTGTGCGTGGAAGAAGCACTATTCCCAGTCATGAGCTTTGAAAGTTTCATGTCTGATTTGTCAAAGCATGCCACAGCTGATCATCAATAGTTTATCGTAATAAGTCACTGAGCCTTTAGGTAGCAAACAATAATGATTTTGTATAACAGAGTGAAGAAGTAATACATTTATTTCTTTTGATGGTAATGTTAGATTTCTTAATGAATTTGATTACTGCTCACTTGCACCCTGTAGGGGTAAGAAAATCAATGTTGACGTTATATTTTTCCTTGACGTGTCTGTGGGAAAGAAACTGACAATTACCTTAAAACCTTACCCATAGGGAATCAGTATTGACCAAACAGAATCCCAAGCAGACTTCTGTCTGGACTACATCGATATCGACCTCTTTCTGGTCGTTCTCCTTTTTCAACCCCCAAGGTTGGAAAAAAAAAAACTACCAGCTTGGCCCAAGCCAGGCGTCCTCTCCTCCTGTCAAGCAACTCTTGGTCTGCCGTGCGTATCGGGAACATCCCCGTCATACAAACAGTGAGTTCCTCTCATCAGTCACGTGCCACAGCGTCCAATCAACCATAAGCAAAGGTTAGGTATTCAGACACTGTTTACGTATGGTCTAACATCACGCTTAAAAAAAAAAAAAAAAAATCCCTGCGTTTCACGCCTAGAATCTCCCGTCATGACACTCCCCATGTGGGGAGAGCAGCGCTGTCCCTGAGTAGGACTGCTCTGTCTCTGTAGGAGGAGACGAGCACCGCATCTGCCCGGGTGTTTGATGAACGACCTTCAGCCTACAGCCGCCTACGTGTAAAGTTGTAGCTAGGGACTATCCACACATGAACATACATTATTAGCATCGCAAACGTATATCGAAAAAAAATTAGCAACTAAATATTCTATGAAAAAAGAGAGAGAGAGAGAGAGAGAGGAGGGACAGACAGACAGACAGGCAGGCAGGCAGACAGACAGACAAACGGACAACATTTAAAGAGAGAGAGAGACAGACAGACAGACAGACAGACAGACAGACAGACTGACAGACACACGGACAGGCAAAGAAGCAGACAGCAGACAGGTAGGTAGACAGGCAGATAGAGGGATATTTTTTTTATTTCACATGTACACATTTTAAATGCAATCAATGCTTCCCCCAAAAGATTATCTTGTCCATTTAACAAGCAACAGATTTAATGAAACATTGCTGCCGCCCTCCCCACCCTCCTGCCCACTCCCCCTTTTTCCACCAAAAGCGACCTTCCCTTAAAACACAACATCCAAAAATTCAGTTGAAATTTTCCTACATGTGCATGAACAATCATTTTTGGTATTGCAAGCGTGCACC
>JADBJO010002820.1:167500-170000 GCA_016801955.1 Conus betulinus | reverse complement strand
GCAGTGTTGTCAGAGCGGGTTATTTCTCTCTGCGTTCCCCCTGGCCTCCCTCCCTCAGCAGTTTTCTTTTCTCAACTGATGTCAGCACATCTTGGTACAGTCCGACATAATTATTGCTTGATGGTCTGGCGCATTTGTCTATTGGTGATATGAGCAGTGCGTCTGATGCTTAATACACTCCAATACACCTCATTTCCATGACTTGGATTCTTCTTCCTATGATTCGCTATGAGGGTCTATGTCCTACATACATACAGGAAGATGGAAGATGTCAGTGCCTACAGGAACCCGATTTTGTGTTTCAGTCTGGAGAGTGCTAATGTTGTCTTTGCTGCTCTTGAGGGGGTTTGGACCACCGTTGCTTAGAATGGCGAAGAGGTGTGTGCATTAATTGATCATTTCACACACACACACACACACACACACACACACACACACACACACACACACACACACACACACACACAACAAATCAGAACTTCCAGCTTAAACTCACGTACAACACACTCGTGCCTATCATTGTACACACACTCTGGTCCTGAAGATTCAAAAGCCACACCTCAAATTATTTAGTGAGCCTGTCCTCAGTTGTGCTGCACCAGCTGTTTGGAATTCACTACCTCTTTGTTGATATAATGCCTACCTGGCCAGCTTTGAAAGCATCTTAGTTGTTTTGATAGGCATCTCTAACCAGGCCGTTTCTGATATATGTACACATGGTCGATAACACAGTGAGTTAACACTTTTCTGGGGATAAATGAAAGAATGGAACTGTATGGAATATGGAAGTGCAAAGAGCAGTTCTACCACCGAAACGGCGCTGTACAATACTGTTATCATCGTCGTATAAATATGTCAGTGACTCGTCTCAATTTTGTGCATCGTCTGAAGCCCCGAGCCGCCGGGAAGAGGGAGTGGCGAGGTAATATAATTCCTCGTCGGCGACGTCTAGGTCCTGGGAGGAAAGGACGACTAACTTAGATGTTGCCGCGACCTGTGATTGTTTGGATATTCTCTCCCCATGGTATCTTACCTGCACACCTTTACATGTTCGAAATCGTGGGATAACGAGTCATGTGTCTTGATCCTTCACCCCGTCACGCATTTGTCGATGAAACCATGATTACAGTAAGATCGTTTAGCCTTCTAATTTCTTTATATGGGGGCCATAACCATTTTAGCTAGAGCTAAAGTAAAAGAGAGTGTAATGTCTTTGCATTTGTGCGTTCATATCACAGAGAGAGAGAGAGAGAGAGAGAGAGAGAGAGAGAGAGAGAGAGAGTGTGTGTGTGTATGTGTGTGCGTGTGTGTCACTGATTGATCGTGTGTGTGCGTGTGTGTGTGTGTGTGTGTGTGTGTGTGTGTGTGTGTGTGTACTACTGTGTTTCTATGGATCGTGCTCTCACATGCCTTTTCTCCCGAGTTAATGTGTTTGTGTCTAATGACAAATGCTTTAAGTAAAGTTTTTGCCAGTTATATAATGAAAATGGTTTGCCTAGCATAGCATTTTAATGTCAACTGTATTGAATATTTGCTATCGAGTGCCTTGAAGATCATTTAACCGTTAAAAACAATTAACATTTTACATTAAACAGAGAGAATATCTACCACTAAATGTAATCAACATTTTCCATCATATGTATGTATGTACACACACACACACACACACACATATATATATATATATATATATATGTGTGTGTGTGTGTGTGTACATACATACATACATACATATGATGGAAAATGTTGATTGCATTGGTGGTAGATAATCTCACAGAGAGAGAGAGAGAGAGAGAGAGAGAGAGAGAGAAGACAAGACAAAATTCTTTATTTACGAGAGAGACAGAGAGACAGAGAGAGAGAGAGAGAGAGAGAGAGAGAGAGAGATGTTATAAAAAAAAAAAGACATGTAAAGCACAACATCCACTGTTGACCATGCAAACACATAGGTACATGATTGGAGTCTTTTCAAGTTTTATAATTAGCTTGTAATCAAACAGTAGCGTACACAATGAAACGGAGGAAGTTGAAAAATAGCACACACACACACGCGCGCGCGCGCACACACGCACGCACGCACACACTGAAAGTATACATGTCTTGTAAATATTCACATCTTCACCGCTCAAGAGTAATGCAGCGGATCAGTTTTGAAACCATTCTACCATTATTCATTGAAATGTTTTAAATAATTACTCATTGTTTTGTGTGTTCTCAGTTGTTTTGTTCAATTCCAGTTCAGTTTTACATCTGATCTATTTTCATTAACATCGTTGCCTTTTATTCAGTTTGATTTGCAATGTTTGATATTTCGTATGGAAAAAAAGAAAGAACTGTTTACTGTTAACAGTAAACAAGTGGGGGTAGTCTTTGCTCCCATAAGGAAACCTAACACAGAGTAACTATTATTCAAGACTGGCACAGCCTTTTAAACTTGAATAAAGTCAGACAAATACAAAGACGAACAATCTAATAGTGGGGGAAAACAAGCACAGGCCAA
>JADBJO010002820.1:130000-162500 GCA_016801955.1 Conus betulinus | reverse complement strand
CACAGGGACACTTGATATTTGTAGGAAAGTTAAGCCTTATGAAGTTCACTTTTGTTCCTCCTTGACCAGATCCAGCTTGAACACCTCTCTGCCGCTTCTGCCATTGCTTTCAGGGCTTTGGTTTTTTTTTCCTCCCTGCAACTGAGAGCTGTTTCATGAGGCTGTATGCAGACGTTCCCACAAACCCCCTAGCTCCAATTTCTGCAGTGAGAACTTTGACCTGATAGCCTTCTCTCCTCAGGCTGTTTGCCAGATCAGCATACTTTTCAGTTGTAGATCTGAGCTGCCTCCATTCTGTTCTCATATGGCACCGTGAGCTCGATCATGATCAGCTGCTTGTTGACTGAGAGTGTAATACTATGTCTGTCTGCCCCATCCAGCAGACTCTGCCTGTATGTTCCGAGTGGCACTGTTGTTCTTGGCCATGATTCGCTGCCTCCTGCCGTGAAGAATGTTGCGGGTGCTTTTGGAGTCCTGATTTTCTCTTTTGTGGTGTTGGTACTAGCCCAGACTACTTGTACAATCTCTTTGAGCACTTGGTTGTGCCTCCATGTGTGTGTGCCTCCAGAATGTACATAATCTAAGAGTTTCTTCTCTTACATCTTCATCTGGGGCAAACGGTTTTGATGCATATTTCCTATTCCATTCATGCCCTAAAGCCGATGTGCAGTCTCTGTAGTAAAAATAAGTGATCGAGTCAAATGATTGAGAGCGCATGTCTGGCGTGTTTGAGCGCGCGCTTGTACGCCAGCAAGCGTGTGTGTAAGTCGTAGGAGGGCGTACATGAGTGTGTAAGTGTGTGTGTGTGTGTGTGTGTGTGTGTGTGTGTGTGTGTGTGTGTGTGTGTGTGTGTGTGTGTGTTCAAGCAAGCGCGCGGGATGTGTGTGTGTGTGTGTGTGTGTGTGTGTGTGTGTGTGTAAAGAGAGAGAGAGAAATTATGAGTCTGTGTTCACTCACAACATCTAACATCCTTGTGTGTGTGTGTGTGTGTGTGTGTGTGTGTGTGTGTGTGTGTGTGTGTGTGTGTGTGATGAGTGTGTGTGTGTGTGTGTGTGTGTGTGTGTGTGTGTGTGTGGGGGGGGGGGGGGGTACGCTTTTTTTATATGCGTGTTCGTGAGTGTGTCCAGCACGACACGCAGTCAGTCAGTCAGTCAGTCAGTCAGCCTGCCCTACTTCTGGCCAGATTGGATGACACTGTGCTGCTCGCTGATCATTGGTTGCACTGATGACTAATGACAGTGTGCACACGGCCTGTGCTGCCAACTCACCGTAGAATGAAACCCGGCTAGCCCCTGTCAGTCTGAGGTAAAGAGCGCGCGCGCGCGAGCGCGCGCGCGCGCGCGCGCGCACACACACACACACACACACACACACACACACACACACTCACACAATACAAACATGCGCAGTTGTTTTAAGATTTCTCCTTTACACCTTGCTGATTACAACATGTGCGCAACAAACAAACATATGAGTTGACAGCTTAGGAGAGATTCTATGTTATTCTGACCATTCAAAGAACATATCAAACAGAAATCTCTTTCCCTTCCGCTCCCCCATCGCCTGCCATGCATGCACACACACACACACACACACACACACACACACACACACACACACACACACACACACACACACACACACACACACACACACACACACACACACACATACACACACACACAGAGCAATCTCCTTTGATAAAACACTTTTTAAAGAGAAAAAATTCAAATAAAAGAAAAGCAAACATTTTTCTTTACATTAAAAATGCACTAATAACAACTAAAAAAAAAAAAAAAAAAAAAAAAAAAAAAAAACGAGTTATATATGTACACTAATGGTGAAAAAAGAACAAAGGCGCCAGAATTAACTGCATTTCAAAAGCACTATTAAGGACCCAACACTCTACTAACTTTGTCACAGGGGTGTTTCTGTTCAGAGCTGATGATCGGAAGGCCAAATGCTAGATTCAAAGCAAATTCTAAACATGTTAAAATTCACGCATGGGCCACACGCCACACATATGCACCAAAACCAAAACGCGGTAAACGTCTAGCGAGCGTTTTCAAAAATAGCATGAAATTAAATATAAATTCAAATTATACTGAATGCGGATGAAATAAACGACTCACACTAATCGCTTCTGTTGTTTCTAAGGATTTTATCCGATGATATCACTCACAGTCTAGAAATACATGACATACCCTATGCCTGAGATCTTATTTCAGACAGTGGAGCTCACCCCTGACTCTATCTTTGCGGCAAACTGGCTTTCCTCAAGTAGTCCCCTTCTTTTTGTTCCAGTGTTTCTGCTTAAGCCACTTAGCATGTATCTTGATGGACATAAGAAAAGAAAAAGTATGTAATCAGCTTTCAGACATAATATAACTTCTGGAACAATCCAACAGTGCTTGTCTATAAAAACTCGATTTATTAAGAATGGCCTTGGCGCATTACTTTTTTTGGGTGTGCAGCCCGTACAGCAGCCATCTGCTCCTGTTTCCTGAGAAATGATGGTCTTATGATAAAATCAAATCCAAGGCACATGAACATTTATCTGCCCCTGTTTCAGAGAAATGATGGCCTTATGATAAAATCAAATCCAAGGCACATGAACATTTATCTGCCCCTGTTTCAGAGAAATGATGGCCTTATGATAAAATCAAATCTAAGGCACATGAACATTTCATATGGCAACCCATACACTTAGATCGAGTCAGCATATCCTTTTAACATAATTTTCAACATAATTGCTGGTAGCTCTGTGATAGATTGGAAATGCCCCATTTCAATTTTTTTTATTATTTACAGCCAATTTTGCTGACATTTTTAACAGTATTGTCATGTTGACTGTAGCCTTTAAAGAAAAAACTATTTAATGTGCTATGTCCATTTTTAAAATTTTACAAAGTACCCTTCCTAAACTTTACTGTTCAATGTTGATCATTTCATTGCAACCACTGAAAATCTTAGGACTACCCCAATGAAATTTAAAAAAAACAAGGTGGATAGGAGAGGGGGTACAAAATGGGTTGGAATGAAGGAATTCAGTTTGTAGTGTCCCTTTACACACATAAGTAGGCCTACTTGTGTACATTTTGTTATGACTAATTCCACGATGGTACAATGTCATAGTGAAAGAAAAGAACAGTGAGGGACTGAGAGAGAGAGGAGTGGGTGGGTGGACGACGACGTAGGCGAGAAGGGAGACTGTTGGATAGTGTGCAGCAGGAAAAAAATGATAGACGGAGGGATGAATCAAAGATGCACACCTGAAGCACAATAAAAAAAAATATTACTAAATGGACTTTGCAAAAGGTATGCTATCAGTTTATCAGAGAAACAACTGATAACGAATAACCCAAAGCCAGAAATATCAACATTCCAAGTGTCTGTACTTGGCAGCTTCAATGTAAGAATGGCCACATTCATCAGGCCAAAATGATGTGCATTAACATCAGGACAGCAAATATTCTTGACATTTCGACAAAGTTTGGTCCGTAATGAACTGCATAAAGGTCTGCAAGCAGGGACAAAAGTGTCAGTCCAGCCGTACACTAAGCAACCTGTTCAGATATATGTTTACAAGCCATTTGTGCCCGGTCATTGGATGTACAGTGAAACCCACTTCAATGATGGTAGTTGCCTCCCTTCTGGCAATTTAAACACCATGTCCAAAATAGTTCTAAAACATTTTATATTGAATTAGGAAGGAAAGATAGCAAATTTGATAGGGGGTTACTCTCATACATGTTCATTATGGCTGTTCTGCTGGTGGCTGCTCTTACTTGTGATGTGATTATTTGTCTTGATTTTTGTTAACACAATGCCTTGAAGACATTTTTCTGAGACACAGGACCAGTGATTACTATTATTGCCCCAAAATTCCACATTAAGTCTTATGAAAGTGTTGATGTGCAGCTAATCCATTTGGGAATACGGCTGAAGTCAGTTCGTAAGTGTGTTCGTGTATTAAACGGGGATTTGTTTTATTTCAAAGCAACTGAGTGTATAAGAGTTGTGATAAGAAAAAAAAAAGGGGGGGGGGGGGGAAGAAAGAAAGAAGGGGGTTGGGGAGGGGAAAGAAGAAGGCGGGGTAAAGAAGTGGTCAGTGAGATAAGTGGGATCCGGGTGAGACGGGGGGGGGGGGGGGGGGGGGGGGGGGGCGCACGCACGCACGCACCCACGCACACAAACATCAATAATATGAATCTATGTACTGTTTTAAAGGTTTCTCCTCTACACCTTCTTTCTTACTGTATGTGCACTACAAACACACATATATACTGACTGCTTAAGACAGATTCTGCCGATAATCCTGGCCATTTAAAGAACATTTCAAACAGAAATCTCTACCCCTCTCCCTCCCATCACCCACCCACCCACCCACCCGCAACTGCTGTGTCTTTAGCACTTCGCTCTACCAGACTTGTAATAAGCTTTGGTCAGCTGAGTAAAACAAGTTAGTAGCGATTCTCAAGGAAGTGAGAGAGCAGAGAGAAAGGGGTGTGGATGAAAGGGTGGGGAGAGGAAGAGAAATAAGATCGGAGTGGGGCTGAGGGCAACAGAATGTTCGATGGGGAGGGGGGAGGGGGCAAATCCACATCCCACAAAGGCATGTCTATGCCTCAGTACATGAATTTGCTGTGTGTGGTTTCTATATTGGTGGAACAGCAATCACCTAAAACGGAAAACTCTTCACGAAAACAAAAACAGATAAAGAGTAAAACATTTTCTTTACATTAAAAAAGGAAACATGAATGAAGACAAGAGTCACTATGTAACACAATGAAGAAGAAAAGCAGGACCAGAATTCATGACATTTCAAACACACTATCAAGGTCCCATTATTCATCTAAATTTCTTATACTTGGCTATCCATTCAGAACTTGTGATTGAGTGGGTCTAATGCTAGTTTCAATAAAATTCTCAAAATGTAAACATCCATGCACGTGCCACACGCCACAAATCGGAATATGCACCACAGTGCTATAAACTTCTCGTAAGCGTGTTGAACCATAGCATGAAATTGAGCTAAAGATTCAAATTATACAGAATACAATTGAAATAAACGACTCACGCTAATCATTTCTCAAGTTTTAAGGATTTTACCGAATTACATCACTCACAGTCTAGTAATACATGAATTACCCCATGCCTGATGTCACATTTCAGGCAGAGGTGCTCACCCCTGACCCTATCTTTCCGCCAACTGGCCTTCCTCAGATAGTCCCATTCCTTTATTTCTGTTTGTAAGCTGTAAACCATTTGACATGTATCTTGATGGGTAGAAGAAAAAAGTATGAAATCAACTTTCAGACACAATGTAACTTTTGAGAATAGTCCAATGGTGCCCGTCTATAAATACTCGATTCTTTATGTAAGATATCTTGGCTCATTACTTTTTGGTGAGCAGCCTGCACAGCAGTCACCTGCTCCTGTCTCAAAGAAATGATGGCCTTATTACCAAGTCAAGTTTAACGCAAATAAATACTTTACATGGTACCCACACACCCAGGTAGAATCTGCATGTCCTTTCAACATACTCACTGGTAACCCCGTGAAATCTGTAACTGCCCGTTTCTACATTTGATTGCCTGTATGTAAAACTGATTTTGAAGCATTTGCATCAAGTGTCGCCGACACCTTTTAAACACAGTAAAGTCATGATGACTGTAGCTGTTCAATGCCTTCAGCTGCAATTGCTTTCAGGACAGACAGACTTTTTTGCAATTAAGAACAGCATTCTTAAAACGCTTTTTAAATGTTGCATTCTGTCAAAGCCTATACCAAAATAGCGTAGGTTGTCCGTTGATTCAGTTGGTATTCCATTGAAAGTAACTGGTGAGGGTACACACACACACACACACACACACACACACACACACACACACACACACACACACACACACACACACACGTCTGACAACCATACCCATTTTTGTTGCAGATGGTTGAGTCCAGTGATGACACAATGACCCCTGCGATAGAAGATGTTATTGCCAGGGGTTTCCTGCACAACAGGTGCTGGAGGCCGCCGGGAAGCTGGCCCTGAACAGGGGGATATCTGTGGATGGTGTCACGGCAGCCGACCTGTTGGCATTCCTGACTGCTGCACGACGCTCTCCTGCTGTGGCTGACTCTGCCACGACCCTAGCCAGCACTGCTACCAGCTTCGACTCGGAACCCCCTGACATAAGAGTGAGTACAGCAGGGAAGGATGGAGGGATACACTTGATCACGATTCTATGCTTAAGTGTGGGACACATTGTGTCACTGACCCTTTCGCAGGCAGGCAGGCGTGGAGGGATTCAGTATTTCTCTGCGCCAGCTGTTCGTAGGAACTTTTCCACAGATGCTCGTAACGTGATTCTCTCTGATGTGAAATTCTCACTTCTGACTTTCAAGTAAAGGAAAAGGATTGTTTTTCAATCCACAATGAGCTTTCCTTATCCGCCTTCTAATTCTGTCAGGCCTTAGGTAGCATCATTTAAATCAGGGTAGAAATGGAATATAATGATAATCTCTCTCTCTCTCTCTCTCTCTCTCTCTCTCTCTCTCTCTCTCTCTGTCTCTGTGGTTGGGAGTGTGTGCGCATGTGTATGTGTATGTGGTGTGGTGTGATGTGGTGTGGTAAATGTGTGTGTGTGTGTGCGCGCGCGCGCGTGCGCGCGTGTGTGTAAAACATCCTCCTTCCCACCATCCTCTCTCTCCCTCTCTCTCTCTCTCTCTCTCTCTCTCTCTCTGTGTGTGTGTGTGTGTGTGTGTGTGTGTGTGTGTGTGTGTGTGTGTGTGTGTGTGTGTGTGTGTGTGTGTGTGTGACGTAACAGTTGTCAGCCACACCATCCTCTACAACCTCCCCTCCCCCCTCCCTCTCTCTCTCTCTGTCTCTGTCTCTGTCTGTCTGTCTGTCTTACAAACTGACATTGGGGTTAGCAGTGTACTTCATTTTCAAATTTCTACCCTCACACCTCAACTCCTCCACCTCTCCCACTCTTTCTTCGGCCTGTTGCGCTCACATTTGATGTATGGAGAATTTTGACGTAAGTGTAGAGTGAGCCGTCAAAACTCCGCACCTATCTTCCCTATCAGTATCTTACTTTTATTATCAGAACCATTATTACCATTACCTTCACTGTAGTTGTTAGCATTATCATCATTAATACGATTGTTAGTATTGATATTACATCACTACTATTAACATCACCCATCGCCATTGCCACTGAGACTATTGCCACGGCAACCATGCTGTTAAAGAATGCTCTAACCCACTCTCCTTTCTCTCCCATACTACATCTGCTATTGCCATATTATCACCAAAAGTGGTAGTAGTCCTGTCTTTATTTATTTTTTCACTATTTTAACCATCATCATTACCATTAACAGCATTTCTATCAGTAATATAATCATCATCATTACTACCTTGACTCTCACATTTTAGCCTCGTTTTCGTTCAACGCCTATCTTGCGCTGAAGTGATTGAAGATAAGTGATTGCTCGTTCTTTTTTGTTGTCCTAATCGTTTTGTATCTTGCCTGAAGAAGACCTATGAGGTCGAAACGCGTCGTGTTTTCTCTGTGCTTCGTTTGTCCTTTTTTTGTGGTTTGCTACATTTATCAAAAGGTTCAATTGTTTAGCGTTTTGTTACTGACTCTTACCACTTGTTAAAAATCTACTCAAAATCAGAGTGAAGAAGTAAAGGGGATTTTGATTATTATGGCAGAAATGCTTATGCTAGACTAATCTTTGCGGGCTGAAATCTCACACATTCACAGAGGGCAAGTGTAAGGGCTCACCAAGCCGGACTCTCAGCTATTTAACTACAAACCAGGTCCTGGATTCGTGTCCGTGTTCCTGTTCCTGTCCCTGCTACCGACCCAGCACAGGACCAAGATACATGGCCAAGCAGTCCGAACAGATCAGTTTCCCCCCCCACCCCCCCCCCCCCCCCCCCCCCCCCCCCCCCCCCAGTGTGATATGACAATGACATTTGTAGTCAAAGGGAAGCAACCTCACAAATTAGCTCCCAGAATTGGCACCCAAACATAGGGGTGTTACTTTCCTTCCGGAAATGACTCCCGGTTTGTTTTCTACTTTCGGATTTGGCTTAGTGATGGTTTCTTCGTTCTAGCCTTTGGTAGATTATTATTGTTTTATTATAGATATATAATAATAATAATAATAATAATAATAATAATAATATATAATAATAATAATAATAATAATAATAATAATAATAATAATAATAATAATAATAGCGAATAAAAGAGTAGTGTAGGGCTGTGAGTAAAGAGTAAGTACAAAATATCTCAAACCTGAAAAGAAACTACCGGTCTGGATAAGAGCTGCTAGCGATTGGCTCCTTCAAGAGAATTGCATAACCGATGCCAGAGCGTCTTCCTGCAGTTTGGCGCCAGACAGAAGGCTCCTGGTCTCCCCTTGGATCAAGACACACCATCAGATCCCAGTCTGTCTGCAGCCGCCAGGTGGTGTTGAAATGACTTTTAGGTTAAGATATGTTGAATAATTCAGGAATTTTGTTTTGGAACCAGCAAATATTGAAGAAATAGTACCAGAATTATCAGGGTTGAGAGCGTTTCCGGCCCAGAAATTCTCCCCGACATTATGTTTATTTTTGTGTGTGGTAATTTTTATGTTTAATTTTTTGGTATACATTTGTCCTTTTCATAATGAATTTGAGCCTACGAAGAAGCTGGATTGTGTGTGTGTGTGTGTGTGTGTGTGTGTGTGTGTGTGTGTGTGTGTGTGTTGCCTTGGGTGAGGCTACACAGTTTTTTCCTTCGTTTTGGCGTCTGACATATGTGGTGGAAACAGACATTCAAACCGGGCCAAGCTAAGGATAATCCCTGGGGAAAGTTGCTACGACAACGCTTTGTGATGGACCAAATCATCTTTTTTTTACGTTGGGCTGTAGAGAAGTCTGGGTGCGACTTGTTGGTTGCAAGGTCTTCTGAAAAGGCCAGATTACCTCCCTTCCACTCCCAGGCTACTGACTGATCTAAAAGAATTATTTGCCTGATATTCTGTTTCTTTTTCTATTTTAAGTTTCCTTTAAGTTTGGTTTTGAATGGTTTATTCTATTTCTCTTCTTCTGTGAGTTCGTTTCCTCTTCCTTTCATTATATTTTGACTACAGGGTACTGTATGAGAGAAAGTGTGTGTAGATTGTTAGAGAAAGTGTGTGTAGATTGTTAGATGAAAACATTTGATCTTGGTTTTGCCTTGCTTGCTCACTGGGATGTGTCGTGGATTTTGTTATATCTATTCCTACTATGCTTCTTTCCCATCTTTTCTCCAAGGAGCTAGATCAGTCCCTAGTTGTGGGATTAGGAGATTGAGACAAGGTGATTCCTTCCATTCATATTCTCTCTTAACTTGGTGGAAACCTTGAAATGGGGTAAAGCCTGTTTGGGGTTGATGACGATGCACGGTTCTTGAGATCCTTGGCTAAATGTGTGTTGGGCACGGCCAAATAATAGGGCATGTCCGTGCAACAGAAGAAGTTTACACTTGGACTGTTGTAGTCTTAAAACTGCAAGAGTTGAGACGTCACAGTCCATGGTGGACAGAAATAAAGCTCTAAAGGATAGGCACCCCAATGCTTCTTTGGGAAGTTGGTTGTGTTTATAAAGTATGTACTTGTCCGTACCAATGTTTCTTTACGTGAGGTGAGAAATAACCAGGTATAAGTGGCTAGCGCAGTGATTTGAAAACCATTAGTGTGGTGTTGAGTTCAAGATCCACCTACGGTGTCAAGTACCTAGCCCTCTATGGCATCAATTTGGAAATAAACCAATTCCTTTTTTCTTTTCACTTTTATTGTTTCAGGGTATTTCTTGTTGTGCATTTTGTTCATGTGTATCACTTGTGTTATTATTTTGATGAATGTTGTCATGATCCTAATTCTACGATTAGAAAGCTAAGAATGTGTTGGTTTTTTGTGTTCTTTTGTATCAGATAGCTTGGTGGCTTTTTTTTAGGCAGGGAATCTTCTGAGGGAAGATTTTGAAATTAACTGGGCAAACACCCGATCCAACTGGCCCATTTAGTTAGAGACTTAGGGTTTCTTATCATTGTATGTCCTCATCACATGTGTCCCAACAACAACATTTGGGCAATAAAAGAACTGAAGTCGGAAATTCTCTCATGTTGTAATTTGAACTAGAGATGCACAAGGGGTGTAGTCACAAGCATTGAGACGGAGAGAAACTGCACCCCCCCCCCCCCCCAACTCTTTAAGATTTGGTGCTGTGAGCAAGATGGTGATGGGGACAAACAGAGATGAAAAAATTCAGACTAGATAAACCCACCGAGGCTACAGACGACCAGGCCCCCAACGACCGAGACGGGAGAAGCCCATGAGGGCCAATACAAACGCTAGGGCTTGGAGGCCCTAGGGAGGACCAGACGGCTTGGCGAGGACCATCATCCCGGGACAAGACAGCACACCAGCCGCCCAAGACGAGGCAGCCCCATCAGCCCGTGGTGATCTAGTTTGGGTTTTTGTTTATGCAAATTCAAATGCTGATGCGGCAGAGAGACAGTGGTCCAATAGGACGTTGTTATTTGTGCGTGATCGGGTAAGGAGGATGAACTTGGAATCGACAGGAACAACTTAGTTCTTCCACAAAAGAGATGTTACAAATGAATTCTCTGAGGAATGTTGATGTTTAAAATTTCTTTTTTCTTTTCATGAGCAGGAAAGATGTGTACTTTTAGTGACATTTCCAAAGAAGGCAAAGTTTGACCTCATAATTTTTTTTATTTCAATTGAAAGCCTTTGGTTCTCACACCTTGTGGTAAAGATGTGTGACAGTCCTTAGCGATTGGATTTATTGGCAAGTACACTTCATTATTGGTTTGCTTGTTGTTGTTTTTTTTCTAGCTCCATAGCACGCTCAAAGTCGGGGAGAAGATGGATGCTATTGGCTATATGGTTGTTGGTTTGGTTGTTTTTTTTTTTTTGTCATTGTAAATGTTCTATCCTTTTTCCTCTTTTATTATGACAGTGTGGATTTTTTTTGTGGGGTGTTGTTGTTTATAAAATTCCAAGTATGTGGGTGTTGTACCATTGGTAGTACAAAAAAAAAGTAGTTTTTGTCAAGATATCGCAAGTGCGTGAAAGCGCATCTCCCTCCCTAACGATGCCTAACTTACAGGCATAAGTTGGAAGATCCTCAGGACTGGGGAGAGGGACGACGATTGATGGTGGCCTAGAGGGGATTAGGAACCACAGCCCATGCCATAGGAGCCGGTAGTGGAGGAGGTCGAGAGCCTACGCAGGCAATTAGAGGAAATGAGCTTAGAGGAAATGAGCTCCCGGTTGCAGAAGGTTGTGGTGACTGGAAGGTTAGGAATTCCACGGGGAGCCAGAAGTAGATGGGGGTTATATAGTGGAGGACTATAGAGAACGTTAGGGTATTGCTAAGAGAGGATGAAGATAGAGAGGAAAGGCTCCTGATCCCCCCTCGGATCAAGACACACCATCAGATCCCAGTCTGTCTGCAGCCGCCGCCAGGCTGGTGTTGAAATGACTTTTATTTTAGGTTAAGATATGTGGAATACTTCAGGGGGGTTGTTTTGGGAACCATCAAATATTGAAAAAAATAGTGCCAGAATTATCAGGTTGACAGCGTTCCCTGCCCAGAAATTCTCCCCGAGATGATGTTTTCTTTTTGTGTGGTAATTTTATGTTTACTTTTTTTGTATACATTTGTGCTTTTCATAATGAATTTGAGCCTACGAAGAAGCTGGATTGTGTGTGTGTGTGTGTGTGTGTGTGTGTGTGTGTGTGTGTGTGTGTGTGTGTGTGTGTGTGTGTGTGTTGCCTTGGGTGAGGCTACACAGTTTTCCTTCGTTTTGGTGTCTGACAGGTGTGATGGAAACAGACATTCAAACCAGGCCAGGCTAAGGATAATCCCTAGGGAAGTTGCTACGACAACGCTTTGTAATGGACTAGATAATCTTTTTTTTTTACGTTGGGCTGTAGAGAAGTCTGGGTGCGACTTGTTGGTTGCATGGTCTTCTGAAAAGGCCAGATTACCTCCCTTCCACTCCCAGGCTACTGACTGATCTAAAAGAATAATTTGCCTGATATTCTGTTTGTTTTCTATTTTAAGTTTCCTTTAGGTTTGGTTTTGAATGGTTTATTCTATTTCTCTTCTTCTGTGAGTTTAATTTCTTCTTCCTTTCATTATATTTTGATTATAGGGTACTGTATGAGAGAAAGTGTGTGTAGATTGTTAGAGAAAGTGTGTGTAGATTCTTAGATGAAAACATTTGATCTTGGTTTTGCCTTGCTTGCTCACTGGGATGTGTCGTGGATTTTGTTATATCTATTCCTACTATGCTTCTTTCCCATCTTTTCTCCAAGGAGCTAGATCAGTCCCTAGTTGTGGGATTAGGAGATTGAGACAAGGTGATCCCTTCCATTCATATTCTCTCTTAACTTGGTGGAAACCTTGAAATGGGGTAAAGCCTGTTTGGGGTTGATGACGATGCACGGTTCTTGAGATCCTTGGCTAAATGTGTGTTGGGCACGGCCAAATAATAGGGCATGTCCGTGCAACAGAAGAAGTTTACACTTGGACTGTTGTAGTCTTAAAACTGCAAGAGTTGACGTCACAGTCCATGGTGGACAGAAATAAAGCCCCTAAAGGATAGGCACGCCAATGCTTCTTTGGGAAGTTGGCTGTGTTTATAAAGTTATGTACTTGTCCGTACCAATGTTTCTTACGTGAGGTGAGAAAATACCAGGTATAAGTGGCTAGCACAGTAATTTGAAAACCATTAGTGTGGTTTTGAGCTCAAAATCCACCTACAGCCTCAAGTTCCTAGCCCTCAATGGCATCGATTTGTAAATAAACCAATTCCTTTTTTCTTTTCACTTTTATTTTAAGGGTATTTCTTGTTGTGCATTTTGTTCATGTGTATCACTCGTGTTATTATTTTGATGAATGTTGTCATGACCCTAATACTACGATTAGAAAGCTAAGAATGTGTGGTTTTTTTTTTGTGTTATTTTGTTTAAGATAGCTCGGTTGCTTTTTTTTAGGCAGGGAATCTTCTGAGGGGAAGATTTTGAAATTAACTGGGCAAACACCCGATCCAACTGGCCCATTTAGTTAGAGACTTAGGGTTTCTTATCATTGTATGTCCTCATCACATGTGTCCCAACAACAACATTTGGGCAATAAAAGAACTGAAATCGGAAATTCTCTCATGTTGTAATTGAACTAGAAATGAACAAGGGGTGTAGTCACAAGCATTGAGACGGAGAGGAACTGTCCTACCCCCCCCCCCCCCCCCCTCCAGCTCTTTTAAGATTCGGTGCTGCGAGCAAGATGGTGATGGGGACAAAGAGAGATGAAAACATTCAGACTAGATAAATCCACCGAAGCTACAGACGACCCGACCCCCAAAGACCGAGACGGGTGTAGTGCCATTGGTAGTAAAAAAAAAGTAGTTTTTGTCAAGATATCGCAAGTGCGTGAAAGCGCATCTCCCTCCCTAACGATGCCTAACTTACAGGCATAAGTTGGAAGGTCCCCAGGACTGGAGAGAGAGACGACGACGACTGGTGGTGGCCTAGAGGGGATTAGGAACCACAGCCCAGGCCATAGGGAGCCGGTTAGTGGAGGAGGTCGAGAGCCTACGCAGGCAATTAGAGGAAATGAGCTTAGAGGAAATGAGCTCATGGTCGCAGAAGGTT
This sequence comes from Conus betulinus, assembly GCA_016801955.1. Taxonomy (NCBI): domain Eukaryota; kingdom Metazoa; phylum Mollusca; class Gastropoda; order Neogastropoda; family Conidae; genus Conus; species Conus betulinus. The sequence continues at coordinate 148,769 of JADBJO010002820.1, read as the reverse complement.
GTGGTGACTGGAAGGTTAGGAAATTCCACGGGGAGCCAGAAGTAGATGGGGGTTATATAGTGGAGGACTTTATAGAGGACGTCAGGGTATTGCTAAGAGGGGAGGAAGATAGAGAGGAAAGGAGGCAGCTGGTTTTCAGCCATCTCGAGGGGGTGGCAAAAACAGAGGTACGGTCATGTGGGAGACCGCAGGACTCGGTCGAAGCAATTTTGGAGACCCTGCAACATGCGTTCAGGGACCGCCGTTCCCTCCCGACCTTATTGGCCGACTTCGCTGAACGGAAACAAGGGGCAAGAGAGGGCATAAGAGAGCATGCCAATGACCTGTTTTCCAGACACAAGAAATTGACACAGTAACAACGGAAGGAAGGAAAACAGTTGGTCGAGGAGGATGCCCTGGTTGGTGAGTTCGTGGAAGGACTCTGCGACAAGAGCCTGGCTCTTGACCTGAAAAGACAAGTGAAAAGGAACATAGCATCTTTTGCAGAAATTAGGGAAGAAGTCCTAGAGTGAGAGGAAATGAAGGGGGGCCAGGTATTAGCCGTTAGCAGGTATTGGGCAGTAAACGAATCAGCTTTCAGAGCTGGAAAGGGCCCAAGAGGAGCTGAGACAGGAAAACATGAGCTTGAGGAGGGAGCTAGAGGCCCTGAAGCAAAAGGGGAGGAGACCCAATATGAGGAGAAGAGAAACAGGTAAAGGGGTGCTGGCAGGGGTTCGGTAGTGTGTTATCAGTGTAGAAAGCCAGGCCACATCGAGAGATTCTGTAGGGGAACTAGGGATCAGGGTTTTAAACGGGGAGCCATCAGTGTAGGAAGCCGTACTACTGATGGAACCCAGCGTGGCTCATCACTGCTGTCCAGGACCGTGGGTGAGCGGCCTACCATCAAGGTAGAGATAGGTGGTGTAGAACTACAGGCGCTTTGGGACACAGGCTCGCAAGTTACCATCATGAGTGACTGTCGGTATCACAAGCACTTTTCAGGGGGTTCACCACTAGTTAAGGATGTCCAATTAGATAAGTTAGTGGCTGACAACGGGTTAGAGGTGCCATACATAGGGCACACTGTCAAGGACTTCAAGATAGGAAAGCGGGTCATTACAGCCAGGGGAATCCTCGTACGGAAAGACAAAGGTGGCTAAGGTCAGGAGCTCATGGAGTCGGCTTCATCACTCCTCCTGGGTATGAACATCATCCAGGAAAGTGAAGGGGATACAGAGGTTGCGGCTGACCTGGAAGATGAGTCGTATCAAGCAAGCTTGGTCAGAGGCCCAGCGGGCGGAATCCATCTTCCAGCAAGGTCGATCACCAGCGTGACTGTTCCCGGAAGGGGGAGGAAGCGAGGTCAGCAAGGTCAGAAGGAGCCAGAGCACATCCTAGAACCACTGAAAGAGCAGACTAACGGCAAATCCTTGGTTGCCCAGACAGTGGTGGCAGGAGAGGGACCGTGGACCATCCCTGTGGTGAACATCGGGGAGGAGGTAGCTGATAGCTGGTAGACTCCATTAGGCATAGTCGATGAGGTAGGGCATGTTGTGATGTCAGAGGTTGTGATCAAGAAAGGCAACGGTCAGATAGTTGTCCAGCGCAATAGAGTAGGAATTTATAAATATAAGGGGGATGAATCAGTATCAATCACCAGCAAAAGGGGGAGATGTATCACATCATTCGTAAACATCAGGGGGCATGCACCAACATCCTTCCCTTCGCATCAGAAGGAGTCACATAAAAATCATTCACTATCCAGCCCAAAATACAAAGAGCGTCACAGTCTCTAGGACGGAAGTTCTGGGGCATTCTTCCCCACTCGTGTCTAATCAATTATAACTCTCCTTTAAGGAAATAGTGGAACATCAGTTCCATTCGGCTACGCCTTTAATATTTCTCACCCAAATGTTCCACATTCAAAATTCCTTTACAGGAAAGTAGATACACTGCTTCCATGTTCCAGGTTTCTTTTTAGGAAGATAAATATAAATTTCACTCTCTGGTCACCCTCTTAACCTTAGGGAAGGCACACAGGGGTCAGTCATCTCCGGGCTGAATAGGGCGTCGCCTTATACAAACGCTCCTTCCTCAGGGTCTGGGGCTCGTTACGGAGAGGTGGCCCGCTACCTGACCTGGGCTGGGGACTTGGTCCGGCACCTCTGGGACCACCCCAAGGCCCTAGGTCCGTGGCCCGTGTGAGACAGCCAATCTGTCAACACACTTGGAACCACGTACAGTTTCTATAATTACTAAAGAAGAAAAGGGGGAAACTCACCTCAACATGAAGATGTAAAACAGTAACCTTTCCCCTATGCATAAGTTTTTATTTTGAATGTTACTTTTCTTTTCCCGTTCTTTAATAAAAAGAATTGTTACAACTTTAACCACAATTACTCTTATTTTTTTCTTTCTTTTTAAATACAAACGTCTTCCTTACTTTTGCTCATATATTTCACTTCTCCCTAATTAAACATGAATGTTTAAATACCTCTAACGCGACGCAGCCTCGCTCTGGCCTCAGTCCAAACAAAAACCATCAGGCCCTCCGACTTCTCCGGTTGGCATGGACCAAGCGATTATCAAATCCTAAAGGTAAATTCAATAATGCGCAGTGCGCCTAACCAGTACTCACACAGGCCACAGCCAACAGAATAGCGACGTGCATTCACATCTCACTTTCACTTAAAACCACAAGGCCAGCCAACCTGCTATCTCAAAACCAATGGTTATACGCAAAACAACATGTGCACGTTACAAGCAACATAACATGTGCACATGACACCCTCCATCCCGGGGTACCAAAAAAAAAATTGCCCCCCCCCCCACCCCCCACCCCACCCCCAATTTTTTTCCTAGAAAAAGCGAATAGCTAACTTCATGTTTCAATAACATATAACCTTCAAACAGATACAATACCCCTTGGGCGAAAAAATATGGCAAGTGTTATAGACAAAGTAGATGAAGATGTCATGTTTCACCTCATATCACACACAGGTGAAAAAGAAAGAACATATGGCAAGAACCATGTCAAAACAATAATATTAGTTCAATCAAGACCATACCCAAATATTTTAACCTCACAATGATCTTGAAAAGAAAATTAAAATATGGTAGGGAAGCAACTCTTTATCCTCGATATCTTCATACGAAAATATCAACATCTCCAATTGCCAATGACAAATTAGTGTTTAAACAATTCAAAAGTCCATGTTCCCTTGAAAATAATTGCATAATAGCAACACACCGCAATTCTTAGTGTGACAGCACACATAAGCACGCAGCAATCAAACATTTTACTAAATGAATCACAGTTCATTTCAGCAGTGAAATGAGGAAAAGGAATCAAGTATGCGCAGAATAATACCTGTAATCAGACTTCAGCTAAAATACATCAAAGAATTGTTAAACAATCCAGCCAAACATGATGACCAACATATAATCAATCAGTAAAAGTATGGATTGATACACCGCACAACACTCGCTAAGGCATGATTATTCATGTTTCACACAATACCATATGAGTGTACAAATACATAGCAGCAAAAGATTTGCATCTTGCACTAAAGATCATGTGTATACAAAATATATCAGAAAAAAAATCATAATGACACACAATCCCAAGTGTATTTCAAAGTAGATTCCAATGATTATGAAAACAAGAAAGTATTCATACACACATCACAGCAGATTTGTCAAGAAAAAGTAGCTGGTAGCTACTGACCACCAAAAGTTATTTCCTAGACAAAAAAAAGCCAACGTGTTGGCAGTACCTGGAATTGGTTCAGTGCGGAACCGGAATTCCTGAAGGGAAAGGGCCCACCGCAAAAGACGACTATTCCTTGTCTTGGATGACCGAAGGAAAGTGAGTGGTCTGTGGTCTGTTTGCAGAATGAACTCTCTCCCTGTCAGAAACCGTGCGAACTTCTCGCACCCCCAAAGAATAGCCAGCACACTCTCTCTCTCTATTGTTGAGTACTTCCGCTGACTGGCGGAAAACTTCTCGCGGGCATACTGTACCGGGTGAAGAAGACCGTTCTTTTCCTGAAGGAGCACAGCTCCCAGGTCTTTCGAACTGGCATCTGTCCGGAGGATAAAATCCTCGGCTAGAGATGGTAGCAACAAAACAGGGAACGTATCCAACGTTCTTTGTATCTGTTCCAGAGCAGTCGGGCACTCTGTAGTCCAAATGATCTGTTCAGATTTATCACCCTTTGTCAGATCAGTCAATGGAGCAGTCAGAGAAGCAACATGAGATACATACCGCCTGTAGTAGGACAACAACCCCCAAAAGAGATCGAGCCTGCTTTTTGTTTTTTGGGTACCTGCAAAGAGAGAATCTTTGATACCTTAGCCCTTTCTGGTATCATGCAACCAACAGCGATGCGATGTCCCAGGAACTCTAAGGACTGGAAACTGGGCTGAATCTTCGATGGTCTGGCAGTAAGTCCAAAGTCCCTGATTTTATTGAAAACAGAACGCAAAGACGTTAGCAAAGAAGACCACGAACTCTGTGACAACAGGATATCATCAAAGAAACTCACCGCACCACACTCATACAAACGTAGTGCACTCATCATACGTGCAAACGTAGCCAGAGCATCTTGCAATCCAAATGGCATCCTTGTCCACTGGAACAGCCTGTAAGGTGTCTGGAAAAGCAGTCTTGCCTTTGTCATATTCCTTCATGGGGATCTGCCAGTAGCCCTTCGTCAAATCGATCTTGACGAAATATCTGCCATTAGATAAATGACAAAGAAGACTTTCAACATCTGGAATTGTTTCAGCATCGAAAATCGTGAGTTGATTAAGTTTACGATAGTCAATGCAGAATCTCACAGAGCCACCTGGCTTGTTTACCAATACCACAGGACAGCTATAAGGTGAAGTGGATGGTTCAATCACCCCCGAATCTAACATAACCTGTATCTCTGTTTGTACAGTCTCCTGCTTGGCAAATGGCAAAGAATAAGGTTTAACACGAACAGGAACATCACTTGACAAAGTAATGGCATGTGGATCAACTCCCTTTGCTGAACCAGGTTTGTCTGTGAGAATGTCACTAAAATCCTGCATAACAGTTTGTAACTCAGCTTTCTGCGTAGAAGTCAAGTCATCACAAACCACAACATCCCTGTACGTCTCTCCCGTTACCGTCAGAGTCAGTAAGACAGATGAGGTGCCAGAGTCAGTGTCCAACAACAAACCAACAGACGCAGTCTCTATCATGTCGAACACAGTCGGTTTGTCACGAAACCGAACATCGACAACAGCTTTAACTGGTAAGATATCCGACAAGTCAGACGACAAAGACGGAAAATCTGATACAACTGTCATGTCAATAGACATGTTGATAGCGACATTCACTCTTTGAACATACAACTTGAGCATGTTAACATGAAACGTCTTGACCTGCCCGTTCATGTCAATGGCGTAGTTCACAGGTGACAACTTGGACACAACAGAAAAAGGACCTCTCCACTGGATGCGTAACTTGCTGTGGTCATCTGTCAACAAGACCACAACCTTATCACCAACCTGAAATGAACGTAGCTTTGATTTCCTCTCTGCATATTTCTTGTACCTGTCAGTCATTCTATCAGCCGTCTCCAGGGCAAACTGACAGGCGTCCGTAATCCTGTTTTGCAAATCAAAAACATATTGATACACATTTTTAGCATCAGCAGCAGACTCAGTGTTGGTACCTGTCCATTTGTTAGCCAAGAGATCAAGCGGGCCCCGAGGCGAATGACCATAAACAAGCTCGCAAAGGGAAAATCCCAATGACTCATTCGGGAGTTCCTGGTATGCAAAGAGAAATGCTGGAATGCACCGATCCCATTCACGAGGGGCCTGAAAGGAAACTTTGCGAAGCATGGTTTTCAACGTACCATTAAATCGTTCGACCATCCCGTTCGACTGTGGATGATACGGAGTTGTAGTCACAGACTTCACCAACAACCACCTGTATACTTCAGACATCAAATCTGAAAGAAACTGAGGGCCACAGTCCGACAGAATCTCTTCTGAAAAAGACCGACACGCGAAAAAAAATGGAAAGAAGAGCTTCAGCAACCGTAACGGTATCAATCTTTTTCAAAGGAACCGCTTCAGGGAAGTGTGTGGCCGTGTCCACGAGTCAAAATATAACGATTCCCGGATGGAGACGGTTGAAATGGACCGACAAGATCGATTGCGACACGGTAAAACGGAGTGGAAATCAAAGGCATCTTGTGAAGAGGAGCACAAGGAACTCTACCTTTATAAGAAGTCTTCTGGCACACATCACAAGACCGGCAATACTGAACCACATCCTTGCGCACAGCAGGCCAGTAGAACCGCGCAAGGACACGCTGCAAAGTGCGTTTGACTCCACAATGACCTGCAAAAATAGCATCATGAGCAGTGCATAACACCGTATCTCTCAAAGACAATGGCACCACAGTTTGGGTTAACAACAGTCTCATTCACCACTGCACACCTGCGCAGTACATCATCCTGAACAAAAACACGGAGTAGTTCCAGGCTTTACTTTACCAACAGTCGCATTCTGAAAGAGTGTTCCTAGAGTCTTGTCACCCTTCTGTAGTTTTGTCAAACAGTCACAATCCACGTCAAGTACTGAAACATCTGGCACCGACAAAGGTTTAGGTGCGTTCTTTTCTCTCTCCGCTTGCGCCCTTGTGCTGACCATGGTGGGAACATAAGAACCACCATCACCACCATGAACATTTGACACCCCCAGGTAAATTCCCAAAACAAGATCACACACTGGGTTGTCAATCACACAAGCAGCATGTATGTCTATGTGAGTGTTTATATGTTTGCGTATGAAAAATTATTCAACTTATATAATTTCAGATAAACAATACGTAATGTAATTAGAGGGTATAAGATATACCGCAAATAACAGCAATATGAAAGTAACAGTTAAATACAACCCGTCACTGTATGATGCATAAAACAAGAGAGAGAGAGAGAGAGAGAGAGAGAGAGAGAGAGAGAGAGAGAGAGAGAGAGAGAGAGAGAGAGAGAGAGAGAGAGAGAGAGAGAGAGAGAGACTCAGATGGTGATGGCGGAGAGAGAGAAAACTCAGCTTACCCTATCCAAAACACACCTATCCAAAACCCCCCCCCCCCCCCCCCCCCCCCACACACACACACACACACACACACACACACGCACATCTCTAAGGCGATTAGAGGTACAGTGATGTGATTATACGGTGATGTTTGCAGTATGGTTATGATTGTTACTGGTGATCATGAAGAGGACGACGACGATGGTGATGATGGCGGCTTTGGTAACTTTACTATTGTAGCATGATAAGTCATGTTATCCGGCATGGTCGTTTTCTATTACACCATGACAAACCAATCAATCATGGTAACGTTTCTATTGCTGCGTGATAAGCCATGCAGTCAGTCATGGTGACTTTACAGCTGTAGCATGAAAAGCCATGCAGTCAGTCATGGTAACTTTACAGCTGTAGCATGACAAGCCATGCAGTCAGTCATGGTGACTTTACAGCTGTAGCATGACAAACATGCAGTCAGTCATGGTGACTTTACAGCTGTAGCATGACAAGCCATGCAGTCAGTCATGGTGACTTTACAGCTGTAGCATGACAAGCCATGCAGTCAGTCATGGCAACTTTACAGCTGTAGCATGACAAGTCATGCAGTCAGTAATAGTATCTTTACTACTGTAGCATGACAAGCCAATCAGCCAACCATGGCAACTTTACTACTGTAGTATGACAAGTCATGCAGTCAGTCATGGTGACTTTACAACTGTAGCATGACAAGGCATGCTGTCAATCATGGTGACTTTACAACTGTGGCGTGACAAGTCATGCAGTCAATCATGGTGACTTTACTACCGTAGCATGACAAGCCACGCAGTCAGTCGTGTGTGTGACTTTACAACTATAGCATGACTAGTCATGTAGTCAATCATGGTAACTTTACTGCTGTAGAATGACAAGCCATACAGTCAGTCATGGGTGACTTTACAACTGTAGCATGACAAGTCATGTAGTCAATCATGGTAACGTTACTACTGTAGCATGACAACCCCATGCAGTCAATCATGGTACTTTACTACTGTAGCACAACAAGCCATGCAGTCAATCATGGTAATTTTACAACAGCATATATCATGCATTCAATTATGTTAACTTTACAAATGTAGCTTGGCAAGCCATGCAGTCAGTTATAGTGATTTTACAACTGTAGCATGACAAACCATGCAATGAATCATGGTAACTTTAGTACTGTAGCACAACAACAAGCCATTCAATCAATCATGGTAACTTTAGTACTGTAGCTTGACAAGCCATTAAGTCCATCATGGTGTGATTTTTACTGTAACATGACAAGCATGCAGTCAAGCATGGTGACTTTACAACTGTAGTATGACAAGCCATTAAATCAATCATGGTAATTTCGTTAGTGTAGCATCATGGTGATTTTTTTACTGCAGCATGACAAGCCATGCAGTCAGCCATGGTAACTTTACAACTGTAGCATGACAAGCCATGCAGTCAGTCATGGCAACTTTACAGCTGTAGCATGACAAGCCTTGCAGTCAATCATGGGGACTTTACAACTGTAGCATGACAGGCCATGCAGTCAGTCATGGGGACTTTACAACTGTAGCATGACAGGCCATGCAGTCAGTCATGGTAACTTTACTACTGTAGTATAACAACCCTTGCAGTCATGCATGGTGACTTTACAACTGTAGCAGGACAAACCATGCAGTCAGTCATGGTGCCTTTATAACTGTAGTATGACAAGCCATGCAGCTAGTCATGGTGACTTTACAATTGTAGTATGACAAGCCATGCAGTCAGTCATGGTAACTTTACAACTGTAGCATGACAAGCCATGCAGTCAGTCATGGTGACTTTACAACTGTAGTATGACAAGCCATGCAATCAGTCAAGGTGACTTTACGACTATAGCTTGATAAGCCACGGAATGAGTCATGGTGACTTTACAACTGTAGCATGACAAGCCTTGGAGTCATGCATGGTGACACTTTACAACTGTACCATGACAATCCCTGCAGTCAGTCATGGTAACTTTACTACTACTGTAGCACACACAAGTCATGCAGTCCTGCTTTGGTGACTTTACAGCTGAAGCATACAAAGCCCTACAGTCATGCATGGTGACTTTATAACTGTAGGAAGACAAGTCATGCAGTCATGCATGGTGACTTTACAGCTGTAGCATGACAAGCCCTACAGTCATGCATGGTGACTTTATAGCTGTAGGAAGACAAGTCATGCAGTGATGCATGATGACTTTACAGCTGCAGCATGACAAACCCTACAGTCATGTATGATGATTTTATAACTGTAGGAAGACAAGTCATGCAGTCATGCATGGTGACTTTACAGCTGCAGCATGACAAGCCCTACAGTCATGCATGGTGACTTTATAGCTGTAGGAAGACAAGTCATGCAGTCAGTCATGGTGACATTACAGCTGTAGCAAAACACGCCCTGCAGTCGTGCATGGTGACTTTACAGCTGTAGCATAACATGCCCTGCAGTGATGCATGGTGACTTTACATCTGTAGCAAGACAAGGCCTGCAGTCACGCATGATGACTTTACAGCTGTAGCATGACAAGCCATGCAGTCATGTATGGTGACTTTACAGCTGTAGCATGACAAGCCCTGCAGTCATGCATGGTGACTTTTCGACTGTAGCATGACAAGCCATGCAGTCAAACATGGTAGCTTTACAACTGTAGCGTGACAAGCCATGCAGTCAATCATGGGGACTTTTAAACTATAGCATGACAGGCCATGCAGTCACTCATGGTAACTTTACAACTGTGGCATGACAACTCATGCAATCAGTCATAGTGAATTTACAACATGACAAGTCATGCAGTCTGTCAGGGTAAACTTACAACGGCATGACAAGCCATTCAGCCAGTCACGGTAACATTATATCTGTAGCATGACAAGCCATACAGACAAGCATGGTAAATGTACAAATGTAGCTTGAGAAGCCATCCAGTCAGATATGGCAGCGCTACCTCTGTATCAGGACAAGCCATGCTGTCATGCGTTGTGGCTTTGCAACTGTAGCGTAACACGCCTTACAGTCAGTCATGGTAGCTTTACAACTGTAGCATGACAATCCCTGCAGTCATGCCCGGTGACTTTACAACTATAGCGTAACAAGCCCTGCAGTCATGCATGGTGACTTTACAGCTGTAGCATGAGAAGGCCTGCAGTTGTGCATTTGTGACTTTACAGCTGTAGCATGACAAGTCAAACAGCCATGCAGTGTGACTGTACAGCTGTAGCATGACATGCCCTGCAGTCATGCATGATGACTTTACAACTGTAGCATGACAAGTCATACAGTCATGCATGGTGATTTGACAGCTGTGGCATGACAAGCCCTACTGTCATACATGGTGACTTTACAGCTGTAGCATCACAAAGCCCTGCAGTCTTACATGGTGACTTTACAGCTGTAGCATGACAAGCCCTGCAGGCATGCATGCATGGTGACTTTACACCTGTAGCATGACACGCGTTGCAGTCAGTCATGGCAACTTTACTACTGCAGCATGACAAGCCTTGCAAACATGCATGGTGACTTTACAACTGTAGCATAACGAGCCCTGCAGTCGTGCATGGTGGCTTTACAGCTAAAGCATGACAAGCCCTGCAGTCAGTCATGGTGACTTTTGAGCTGTAGCATGACAAGCCCTGCAGTCATACATAGTGACTTTACAGCTGCAGCACGACAAGCCCTGCAGTCAGTCATTGTGACTTTTCAGATGTAGTATGACAAGCCCTGCAGTCATACATGGTGAATTTACAGCTGTAGCATGCCAAGCCCTGCAGTCAGCCATGGTGACTTTTCAGCTGTAGCATGACAAGCCCTGCAGTCATGCATGCATGATGACACACTATAGCTGAAGCAAGACAAGCCCTTTTGTAAGTCATGGTGACTTTACAGCTATATCATGACAAGCCTTGCAGTCATGGGATGTTGACTTTACAGCTGTAGCAAGACAATCCCTGCAGTCATGCATGGTTACTTTACAACGGTAGCATGACAAGTCATGCACTCAGTCATGGTGACTTTACAACTGTAGCATGACAAGCCATGGTAACTTTACTAATGTAGCATGAAAGTCATGCAGTCAGTTTTGGTAACTTACTACTGTAGCATGACAAGTCGTGCATTCAGTCTGGTAACTTTACATCTGTAGCATGACAAGCCGTGCAGTCAGTGATGGTGACATTACAACTGTCGCATTACAAGCATGCAATCATGCATGGTGACTTTACAACTATAGCATGAAAAGCCATGAGTCAATCACGGTGACTTTACAACTGTAGCATGACAAGCCATGCATTAAGTCATGGTAAGTTTACAACAGCATGACAGGTCATGCAATCAATCATGTTAACTTTACAACTGTAGCATGACAAGCTGTGCAGTCAGTTTTGGTAACTTTACCACTGTAGCATGACAAGCCATGCATTCAGTCATGGTAACTTTACAACAGCATGACAGGTCATGCAGTGAATCATGTTAACTTTACAACTGTAGCATGAAAAGCCATGCATTCAGTCGTGGTGACTTTACAATTGTTGCATGACAGGCCATGCAGTCAGTTTTGGTAACTTTACTACTGTAGCATGACAAGTCATGTAGTCAGTCCTGGTAATTTTACTACTGTAGCATGACAAGTCATGCAGTGAGTCATTGTCATTTTACAACTTGAGTATGACAAGCCATATAGTCAAGCATGGTGACTTTACAACTGTAGCGTGACAAGCCATACAATCAGGGTAACTTTACTAATGTTGCATGAAAGTCATGCAGTCAGTTTTGGTAACTACCACTGTAGCATGACAAGTCGTGCAGTCAGTCATGGTAATTTTACTACTGTAGCATTACAAGCTGCAGTCATTCATGGTAACTTTACAAATGTCACATGACAAGCCATGCGGTCAATCATGGTGAGTTTACAACTGCAGCATGTCAAGCCATGCAGTCAATGATGGTGGCGTCACAACTGTAGCATGACAAGTCAGTCAATCATGTCAACTTTACAACTGTAGCATGAGAAGCTGTGCAGTCAATTGTGGTAACCTGACAACTGTAGCATGACGAGCCATGCAGTCAGTGATGGTGACATTATATAACTGTAGCATTAAAATCAATGCAGTCACGCATGGTGACTTCACATTTGTAGCATGACAAGCCATTTTTTTCCCTGTTGCAGATGGATGAGACCAGAGCTGTAACGATGATGACCCCCAGAATGGAGGCTGTGATACAAGTTTACGACTTTCCTGAAGAGCTGGTGCTGGAAGCAGCAAGACAGCTGATGCTGCGCAGAGGGATATCTTTGGACAACATCGACGTAGCGGACCTGGTCAAGTTTTGCGAAGAAGCAGCAGCGGGTTACAACCTCCCGCATGAGTAGTAGGAGAACCTTCACCACCACTACGCGTACTGCTGAGACATGTGATGACAATCCTGAGCGCTTCCCAGGTCTTTTTGGTCACCGGGAAGTTGTCGTCAGCTAGCTGCTTCCATGTGAATCTTATCGGAGATGAATAATTGCTTGGATTAAGGCTGTGTATCTATAGCTATATGTCTGTCTGTCTGTCTGTCTGTCTGTCTGTCGGTCTGTCCGTCTGTCTGTGTATGTATGAATTATTGTTTGGATTAAGGTTGTGAATCTATAGCTATATGGCTGTCAGCCAGTCTGTCTGTCTGTCTATGCCTGTATGAATTATTGCTTGGATTAAGGTTGTGAATCTATAGCTCTATGTCTGTCAGTCAGTCTGTCTGTCTGTCTATGCCTGTATGAATTATTGCTTGGATTAAGGTTGTGTATCTATAGCTATATGGCTGTCTGTCTGTCTGTCCATGTGTGTATGTATGTATGTATGTATGTATGCATGTATGTATGTATGTATGTATCTATCTATCTGTCTGTCTGTCTGTCTGTCTGTCTGTCTATCTGCCTGTCTGCACGTTTTTATTTCTAATTTCTTGATTTAGTAACAATATTAAGTCTTTGACTTTGAGGTATGGTACATGACAAACATAAAAGTAATCTCTTTGATGGTTACGGGCATTGCATGACAGCAAACATTAGTTTCAAAAAAGGAAAATAACATAAATGACCCAGAACGGTAACAGCTGTGATTAGAGAGATTGCATTTGAACAAGCACTGGTGTTGACAAAGGAAATAACACAAATCACCCACAACAGTTATTCAGCTGTGATTAGAGAGATTTCATTTGAGCAAACATTGGTTTTGACAAAGAAATTAACATAAATCACTCACAACAGTAAGAGCTGTGACTGGAAGTATTGCATTTCAGCAAACACTGGTTTTCGAAAGAGAAAATAACAGAAACGACCCAGGAGAGTACATCTGTGATTTGAGATGTTGCATTTCAGCAAAAATGTATTTATAAAAAGGAAGATAATATTAGTTACGACATATACAGTAACTGCTGTGATTGTGGATGTTACTTTTTAGCTGACATTTGTTGAAAACATGAAAAGTGATCTTTATGACCAGAACAATAACTGCCGTGACTGTGAGGACTGCATTTCAGCAAACACTAATATCAAGAAGGAAGATAATACTTATGACCCGGAACAATAAGTGTTGAAATCATAAATTCTGCATTTTAGCAAACATTCACTTTGAAAAGGAAAACACCATTAACGACCTTGAACAATATCCGTTGTTAATTTTGATCTTGCATTTCAGCACCCATTGATCGGTTTTGGAAAGGAAAACAATTTAAGTGTCCTACACATCAATAAACTCAGACGCTCTCTATCAAACACTTAAATTCTAAAGTTCGCATGAGATTGTCCATCGGTGATGATAGAACATGCAGATTTGCAAGGTGAATGAGAGTCCATAAAAAAGTAGGAAAGATAAAAGTAAGGAGGATCCACCATAAAAAGAAAGAGAAGTAGAATAAATGAAAAGAACACGATCGAAAAAATGTGTGTGTGTGTGTGGGGGGGGGGGGGGGAGGGGGGGGGGGATGGAAAATGGAGGACCATAAAGGGTTCTGGAATAATAGGTGTTGTGTTATGAGCGCTGCATTTTCTTTTTTCAGCAAACATTTTGTTTTTTTAAATGAAAACAGTTCGAGGGATCTCGAATAATGATGAATTCCGCATTTTGTTTTAGAAATATTATTCTCAAAAATGAAAAATATATCAACATCAAAGAATAAAGCTGTTGTGAATATGGCTCTGCATTTAAATAAGAATTAATTTTAAATGGAAAATAGCATTAATGACCTATGAAAATACCTACTGTGATGAATGTCACAGCGCTTGACAAGAACAGGAGCCTTGACCGTAAGGCACCAGACTCTTGTTGCAAGGTCTGGGATTTAAGTCCCGCGCGAAGCAGTCTGACTTTCTCTTCTTAGTTAAGGTATGTACAGATACTAAGACCATCCTAGTCCTTTGGGTGAGATATTAAACCCATCTCACGTGCGCGAACACACTGAAGAACAATTTTGCATGTGTCTTAAATCCCATTCCATTCACACACACACACACACACACACACACACACACACACACACACACACACACACACACACACACACACACACACACACACACACACACACACAAATCGTCGAGTGTCAGCGGGACGGCTGACAGGAAAGCGAAACACAAGTACATCGGTATAATGTTCAGAATCATCCCCCAAAGCGGAATGTGGCCGCCTTGATTCGTGGAATTAAAAACTGCGAATATGCCAAATCTCACCAGTGTTAATGTCTTGAGTTCTGAATGAGGAACGATGCAAAAGAAGAAGGGAAGCAATTCATAAACTTATGGATATTGCACTTTGCCCAATATTCATTTTTATATAAACAATTACACTCATAACTTAGAGCAAAAAAAAAAAAAAAGAGTGGCCTTAAGAGATTTTTTTTTTTATTACATAAAATCGTCTGTTCCCCCCAAAAACTACCTTTAGGTTACTTTTTCAAACTCTTTTAGAGAAATAAGTTCATCATTGTATGACACCCTCTATAGAATCTCATTTGTCGTTTACGTCAGCTGACTTTTACACAAACCAGACAAATAATCTAACTGCAATAAAATGTCAACAGCCAGTCCTTGTATTTATTTGCCAAGTTCAAGTTTTTTAAACATATTTTTCGAACTAGTCTTATATCTTAATTTAGGAAGAAAGGAAGAATCTCTCTCTCTCTCTCTCTCTCTCTCTCTCTCTCTCTCTCTCTCTCTCTCTCTAACACACACACACACATATCTCCTCTCTCTCTCTCTCTCTCTCTCTCTCTCTCTCTCTCTCTCTCTCTCTCTCTCTTACCGAGGTGTGCGGGAACCCAAAGAAGGGTCACAATGTGCTGTCAGTGGGACGTTTTGGGGGAGGGGCTGTGATAGGCGTGTTTAAATCAACACACCATCCTGTTTATATACCTGCTGATGTCTTCCCGTGATTAGACCACCGACTACAATGGGCATTAAAGAGGCCTGTGCCTTTCTCCTGGTCACTGTGCCTTAGTCTGTCATGTTCTCTGTCGTGTGTCTAGTCCAGCAGGACAAGCTCTTACTGTTGTTTACTGTTAGCAGATGTGTTCAAATGGGCCATTACCACTGAGAACGAAGATATCAAGGCCAAACGCTGACCATAGTTCGTAGACCTATGTCGCCGTGATTTCTGATTTATTTAAAAAAATTTTTTTTTATTCCTTTTTTCTGAACGTACTGCTGTCGTCTACATTTTGCATGTATTTTTGAAGATGCGTGATGTGTATGTTTATTAAAGGTGCAGACAGTTTTAGTTGCTAATCACGCACGCCTAGTTAGTTGCCAGTCACGCTTAGTCTCTCAGTATGCTAGCTCAGGATAAAAAAAAATAACATATATTTACGAATTTGTTATTTTTGAAAATAAAGATTGTCAATCAATCATCGATCACTCTCTTTTGTTCTCTCTCTCTCTCTCTCTCTCTCTCTCTCTCTCTCTCTCTCTCTCTCTCTCTCTCTCTCTCTCTCTCTCTCTCTCTCTCTCTCTCTCTCTGCGTGCGTGCGTGTGTGTGTGTGTGTGTGTGTGTGTGTGTGTGTGTGTGTGTGCGCGCGCGCGCGCGCGCGCGCGTGTGTGTGTGTGTGTGTGTGTGTGTGTGTGTGTGTGTGAGAGAGAGAGAGAGAGAGAGAGAGAAAGAACTGGGGTCACATGTGTATTTTATCTCATTGATCCATCACAATGACACAAGAATCACTGGAAGCACCTGAGTGTCCATGTGTTCAATATTCAAACATTACACTGCAGGTTGACTGGAGAAAAATCATTCAAATGATAACTACTAATGTGTTGGCCCCATTCCCGCCACAAACCCACCCCCAACAAAGCTAGACACTTCACACCAGTTCATAATACCATCCACCACCACTACCACCACCTCCCATCCTTCCCTTCCCACGCGCCAGTGGTATTACAAATTAAATGCTCACTTCAGCAGCCCTTTGATGACCTGTGGTGAACTCGGCAGCCCCATGAGGGTCTGTGATGACTGCAACGGTCGTATGATGATTTGTGGTACACACAGCAACTCTAAATGAACTGTGATGATCTCAGCAGCTCTGTGATGATCTGTTGTGATCAAGCATCCCTATAATGATATAATGAGGAGTGATGACGTCAGCAGCCCTGTGATGACTTGTACTAATCTCAGCAGCCCTGCGATGATTTGTGATGTCATCAGCAGCTCTAAGATAACCTTTGATAAACTCAGCAGCCCTACAATGACCTATGATGACCTCAGTAGCCCTGTGATGATCTATGATTAACCTCAGCAGCCCCGTAACGACCTATAGTGACCTATCAGCCCTTTAATAATGATCATCTGTGGTGACCTCAGCAGACCCTGTAATGACCCATGATGACCTCAGCAGCCCTGTAATGACCCATGATGACCTATGCAGCCCCTGTAATGAACCATGATGACCTCAGCAGCCCTGTAATGACCCATGATAACCTCAGCAGCCCTATAGTGACCTATGATGACCTCAGCAGCCCTATAATGACCGATGATGACCTCAGCAGCCCTGTAATGACCCATGATGACCTCAGCAGCCCTGTAATGACCTATGATGACCTCAGCAGCCCTGTAATGACCCATGATGACCTCAGCAAGCCTGTGATGATCTAAGGTAACCTCAGCAGTTCTGCAATGGCCAGACGCCCTTCAGAGGCCCTTCCATTACCTGTGATAACCTCAGCAACCCCTTTAATGACCCATGATGACCCCAGCAGCCCTGTGATAACCTGTAATACACTTAGCAGAGCTGATGACCCATGATAACCCTAACAGCCCAGTAATGACCTATGATCACCTCATCAGCCCTGTAATGACCTAAGATGACCTTGTCTGCCCTGTAATGGCCTATGATGGTCTCTTGTCAGCCCTGTAATGACCTATGATGGTCTTGTCAGCCCTGTAATAACCTATGATGGCCTTGTCATCCCTGTAAAAACTACGACGACTTCACCAGCCATTTGATGAACCATAATGACCTCAGCATCCCTGTAATGACCTAAAATGACCTCACCAGCCCTGTAATAACCTAGGAGACCTCAGCAGCCCTGTAACGACCTAGAATGACTTCGGCAGCCCTCTAATGACCTCGCATGACCTCAGCAGTCTAGGAAGGAGCTAGCATGACCTCAACAGCCCTGTAATGAAATATGGTGACCTCAGCAGCTCAGTAATGACCTAGGATGATCTCAACAGCCCTGTAATGACCAACGATGGCCTCAGCAGTCCTATAATGAAATATGATTCCCTCAGCGGCCCTGTGATGACCTATAATGGCTTCAGCAGCCCTGAAATAAAATATGATGACCTCAGCGGCCCTTTGATGACCTATAATGATTTCAGCAGGCCTGAAATGAAATATGATGACCTCAGCGGGCCTGTGATGACCTGTGATAACCTCAGCAGCCCTGTAATAAACTATGATGGCCTCAGCAGCCCTGTAATGACCAACGATGATTTCAGCAGCCCTGTAATGACCTATGATGACATCGGCAGCCCTGTAATGACCTACGATAACCTCAGCAGCCCTGCAACGACCTATGATGACCTCAGCAGCCCTGTAATGACCAACGATGACTTCATCAGCCCTGTTATGACCTATGATGACACCGGCAGCCCTGTAATGACCTACGATAACCTCAGCAGCCCTGCAACGACCTATGATGACCTCAGCAGCCCTGTAATGACCAACGATGACTTCAGCAGCCCTGTAATGACTATGATGACATCGGCAGCCCTGTAATGACCTACGATAACCTCAGCAGCCCTGCAACGACCTATGATGACCTCAGCAGCCCTGTGATGATCTACGATGACCTCAACAGCCCTGTAATGACCTATGATAACCTCGGCAGCCCTACAACGACCTATGATGACCTCAGCAGCCCTGTAATGACCTATGATGACCTCAGTAGCCCTGTAATGACCCATGATGATCTCAGCAGCTCTGTAATGAAATATGAGTACCTCAACGAGCCTGTGATGACCTATGATGACCTCAGCAGTAATGTAACGACTTATGATGACCTCAGCAGACCTATAATGAAACATGAAGACCTCAGCAGACCTGTAATGACCCATGATGACCGCAGCAGCCAAGTAAGACTTATGATGACCTAAGCGGCCATGTAATGACCCATGATGACCTCAGCAGCTATGTAATGACCCC
>JADBJO010002820.1:120000-125000 GCA_016801955.1 Conus betulinus | reverse complement strand
TTTGATCGTTTTAAGTACCAAATTAGAGAACGTCACTACTTTCCGTGCATCAGTCACAGGGTGTAACAACTATCGGCCATTAGCCCTCGCACACAAGCCATCCCCGAGACAGTCTAGCGAACTCTCGCCTATGCCTAGCTCCGCTCGCCACAACACTGTGCTATGAAATGCTCACACTGCCAAGCAGGCCAGAATTCTCGCCGTCTCACCTGTATGAAACGCGTGACATTATCGACTCTCGAGCGAGTAGTTTGCAAGACAAGAAACAACAGTCTTTTAGCAGGAAGACTCTACACTATGAGTTACCTAAACCCTGGTTTTTACGACCCAGCCCTTCGACCACTGTTCGGTCTCAGCCTCAGCTATCATGATGTGCAGGCTTGACGGGTCACTCTGGTATAACTGGCCTTCAAAGCCTCAAGATGGGGTACAACAGATTAAGTGGAGATTCCAATTTTCACAGCGTAACTGCAACCTTCATTAGTCTGTAATATTTCTTCGATGGTTGCTCGACCACACATCACAGGATGTCCAGAGATCAGGCTGAAAAGTACAAATGACCAAACAGCTGTTCATTTCTTTTAAGGAGAAAATTCCTGCGTTCTCCGCCCACCTTCTTTGTCACCTTTTCAGCGTCATCCGAAATGGATTGGAAACAACCGTTTATATTCGTTCGTCGTCGTGGGATTTTCAACATGAAGGGGCGATGACAGATGCTGAGGCAGACAGGTATATTCATAGCTTTTTGTCCTTGAATCTGAAAAATCAAAGTAGAAGGTAAATGTTTTAGGACAGGTCTACACGTAGATGAAAGTCATCAACATTGCATGCGCCATGTGACAAAGTGATGATTTGTTTTCCAGTTTGAAAGCAGGGCACGACAGTCTCGGAGGATTGTTGTGATTGTTTTTTTTCCGATCAACACATCAGAAAGAGTTGGAAGGATCCTGTGTTCTGCTCTTTGGTCTCCTACGTCCTGTGCCTTCACAATGCTCTTTCTCTCTCTCTCTCTCTCTCTCTCTCTCTCTCTCTCTCTCTCTCTCTCTCTCTCTCTCTCTCTCTCTCAGTTCCTGTTCAGCACGCACGCACACACACACACACACACACACACACACACACACACACACACACACACACACACACACACACGCACGCACGCACGCACGCACGCACACACGCACGCACACACGCACGCACGCACACACACACCAACAGAAACATAAACTATTCAGTGATCAACCATCAGACCTATTCAAGCACCAACCAGTAGCTGGTCCTGAGATCTGTGTGAAAATGTCAGTTTATATCACATGTACATAGTGTGCTCATAGAGCACAAGGACCGCCCGCAGAAAATCACAGAAAATGTAACTTTATCAATAAAGTTAACATAAAGGAAAAGGCGAGCAGGTCGTTTCAAGGCCTTTCTATCACTTTGATAATTAAGCGTTGAGATTATAAATCAACAAAACTCCTTTTTTTTTCTTCCCTCGATTAAACATGTTCTTTCTCCAAAGCATTCTTTAATAGGCGTGAACAAAAATTAATCAACTAACAACAAAAAAAAATAAATAGTTGCAGAGACAATCAATAAAAATGTTAGTAGAGAACACAACGCTACTTGCGGCCTTTTTTGTTATATTATTTGGCCAACACATAGATTCGCAGGTTATTTCTCACAAAAAATGTTCATCATATTCTTTCAGAATCGCTTCCAACTTCACATCTCATATCCATTCCGACATTCTCTCAGGAGTTGTTATTTCAAGACGCTTCACAATGCTTCCAGCTCAGTCTCTGTCGTGAATGTAGTTCCACAACCCTTGCAATATCCTCACAGTTACACATTCCCCAACTATCCACCATTCTCTGAATCACTATTTCTGTTATGTTGTTCAGGTTCCCTCCAGATTTCTCTAGACTTTATTATTATTTGACATCTATTAACACTTCCAATAATCTTCTTTTTCTGTGGAATGATTCCATAACTGCTATCCTATCCTTCATCAACGGCTACCTCCATAGAATCGCTCGTCCAAAGAGCAGACAACGTCATCAGCCACAGTACAGACAACTAGTAGAGAATAAATGGATTTTAAAGAGCCAAACGACCAGAATTAAAAACAAATAAAACACATTTCTTGGAAAGAAATCAAAGAACAGACCACAGTATGTTTCAATCATTGAAATAATCATGTCAGGTGGCATGAAACAATCTGGCTTCTGCAGCCCTTCAATCATTGTCTTGAAACACCTTCTGTAGCTATAGCTTTAAGAGTACTTTTTTGTTTTGTTTTATTTATAAACTTTTAAATCATTCATCAACAAGCTTTTGTTACTTCATACTCGCAGTCAGGAAAAGAACGAATTAGCCGTGACTTTAAGTCTTCCTGCAGAAAAAAAGAGAGTTAAATTTTGTTGTCATTTCTCTTCATAACTTGATCAACACTGTCATCACTACATATGCAAAACAGTCTTATCACAGCGTACTAAATCAGCTGTGGCAACTTTTCGTAGTCTGAGACAGAGGAATCACGGCTGATAAAAATTTTTCAAGAAATAGTTTTGTTTAAATAAATTGATATTAATATTAGAATAGAGTGGAGAGTTTATGAAGCAGAGACTTTTTATACAGGGTTTCTTCATTTCTTCCTTTCTTCCTCTTCTCCTTCTCTTCTTCTTCTTCTTCCCCTCCTTCTCCTCCTCCTTCTTCTTTTCTTCTTCCATCTCTTCTTCCGCTTTCAACAGTACTAGTTTCCACTTGGCCTTCACTTTTAAACCACTATTCAGGTCGTCAGACTTCATTCTATTCGCGAGTACTGAGTGACTTCAGGCCACTTACAACATACACAAATTCTCACATATATAAAGAGAATCTTTCAGAAAATGAATCTTTGCATTTCAAGGCATGTATAGCTGATGGGATGGGGCGGGCAAATTAGATTTTTTTTTCATATTGTCCAAAACTATCCCTACTGGTGATAGCTGTAAAAAATAAACCCTGTGACAGAACCTGACCAGACTGCTAACTCATACTCTGACAACCTTTGCTTACACAAGTTCTTCTATGACTGTCACATCTGCAGACCACAGATTTTCTTGTGGCCTCTCTTCCAGGCCTTCTTCTGGCACTGGGTAGAGCAGTACCCAGGCCTGCTTGCAGCGGGAACACTTGGGGAAAGATTGGCCCTCCGCGGCTGTGGCTTCACACTCTGTGCATGAGTTCGGTCCATCCCCCTCAAACTGGCAGCGCGTGCACTGGCACCAGAAGCTGTACGAGAGGTACAGGTAGTAGCGCGGCGTTCCTTGCGGCTCATGTTGGTGTCGATGTACTGGTTGAACACCTGGAAGAAAGAACAACAAGCTGTCAAGAGGATCGGTGATGCTTTCACAGACAAATCAGTGGCGATCAAGTGGACACGTTCCTTGTCAAATCGGTGATCAAGTGAAAGTAATCAAGTGAAAGTATTCCCAGTCAAATCAGTGATGAAGTGAAAGCACTTGAACTAATCGAAGTTCTGTTCGATCAAAAGAGACCTAAGAAGAAGAAAAGAAGCTAGATGGCGGAGGAAGATGAAACCCCCGTTTTCGTTTGACTTTTTTTTCATCTGGAATTATGTCATATAAGAACTGACAATTCACCATTATTCAATTTGATTTCAATGAAACCTGAAGGGCACTCAAGTGAGAAGACCTTCAGAAAGGTCAAACAGTTCCTGTATCCGCCCTTGGACCCAAATCAAGACACAAAAGTTCATTATTTGGTCCTCAGGCCACATTCCACATTTCCACAAAGTTTCATTTTTAAAAATCGGTTCAGCGATTTTTGCGTAATCTTTTTTCATTCTGTCCCACCTGTGGTGCGACTTCCGTGACATAATATCAACGCCGCTCAGTCCGGCTCCCTGTCCACTGCCACTACCTCCTGCCACAACCCCGGAACCAGTAATCCACAGGAATCAGTCAATGTCATGTCTTCGTAAAATAATCCCCCTTCCCCCTTCCCCCCCCCCCCCCCTTCCCCCGAGGAGACACTGCATTGCAGCAGAGTCATTTCGGTGGTGTTCAGTGGGTGCCTGTTCTGCTGCAGCGTACCAAGGACACTGCCTATTAAGCCCACTGATGACGAAAACAACCGCTTCGTTGCAGAGCCAATGTGAGTGAAGGTTCCCCTTCAGAGGGTGCCACCACACCCGTCCAGCGACAGTCCCCAACCTCGACACAAGCTCGTCATGGGTATAGACATGGAAGACATCGAAGCTGAGATCACTATGAATACAGGGCATGAAGGGCCACAGAAGTTAATTTTTCTAGCTGCTAGAGAAGGTTGAGGATTATGGAAATGATGTTATGGAATTCCATTTCGATCGGAGACTGTTTGTCAGGACTGCACCCTACTCTTACTTTCATAATCTATCCCGGCGTCAACTGGATCCGAGAAATGCAGACACCTGCAGTGTTGATAGGAAAATTTGAGCAACACTCTCAGAGACGCGTCTGTTTAGAGGATAAAACGCGGCTGTATGATTCCAGTCTTCCCAGCTGAGCTCGTAGCAAACCCAGCTCTGGGTAGGATCCAGTAGGCAAAAAATCCAGCAAATAAATGGCTGTGATGGAAATCGAACCAACGACTTCCCAGAAGGGAATCCGCGGCACTGACCACTGCACCACGGTGGCTGGAGTTTCTGCATCATCTCACTCAACGGATCCTGAATCCGTCCATTGATCCAAATCCAAACGCACTGATCTTGCTTGAATGGATTCGTCATTGAGCTAAATTTCATCTTTTCACCACGCTATGGTAAAATCTTATCTGTACAGAGGGGGCGGGGTTGCAGGGGAGGGGGGGGGGGGGAGTCGCGCGCGCGCACGCGCGCGTGCGCGCGCGCGCGCGCGCGCGCGTGTGTGTGTGTGTGTGTGTGTGTGTGTGTGTGTGAGAGTGTAAACTGTGTGTGTGCGTGTGTCTGTGTGTGTGTCTGTGTCTGTGTGTGTGTCTGTGTC
>JADBJO010002820.1:105000-112500 GCA_016801955.1 Conus betulinus | reverse complement strand
CTCTCTCTCTCTCTCTCTCTCTCTCTCTCTCTCTCTCTCTCTCTCTCTCTCTCTCTCTCTTCTCTCTTTCTCTCTCTCTCTCTTGCCTTATCAACTTTTTAGGTCATTTGTTCCGATCTTTACCCACCCTGTCTGTCAGTCTTTGTTTAAACACAAACTTTTACATCAAAGGCCACTGGGGATGAACAATGTCCTCTTTCCTTCACCATTCTGTCTTGCATCACAGATACTGTCACTGCAGGCCCGTCGCTATTGCCAGTTACCTTACGTCACAGATAAGTCGTTGCAACTCCGTTGCTGTTGCCAGTTGCCTTACGCCACAGATAAAGACCAGTGGCCAAAGTTCCTTTTCTTTCCAGGCCCTATCCATGGAACAAATCCTCTCTAACTCCGCTGCTACAGTTCTCTGTCATCCTTCAAATTCTCTCCTGAAACTGCTCTCTTCGCATCTTGACTGATGTCCCCACATCTCCCCTTACCAACTACTGTGTTTGCGTGTGCGTCGGGGTCGGGGCGCTAGGGGGAGGGTGGCGATGGTGCGAATTGCAAGAATAGGTAAATGCATCTTGGTGTCTGTGCTGTTTGGCTTGTGTGTTTTTGTCCCCTTTATACGTCTTTTTGTTGTTGTTGGGCTCGGTGCTTATTCAAGGTTAAGCGCCATAAATGCCCATTATTATCAGTAGTAGTAGTAGTAGTAGTAGTAGTAGTAGTAGTTGTTGTTGTTGTTGTGTTGTTGTTGTTGTTGTTTTTTTGTTTGTTGTTGTGTTGTTGTTGTAACAGTGCCGTTGTGTGTTGTTGTTGTAGAAATAACAGTGCCAACTAGGTTCTGTAACCTCTTCAGATCCTAGGCTCCTGGCCACGATAATATGCCCAACCCAGGAATAAAAATCCACGTTAATGTGGAACCAGATATACAGCCACCTAACCAGCAGGCCTACATCAAGACCATTCAACCTCTCTACATGGGCAATTTGAAAGATAGATGAGCCACGTAATCCTACAAGACTGCAACATTTCAAAGCCTTTGAGAAACAAAACGAAAAAAAAAAAAAAAAAGATGCAAAGCATGTAAATGTACTCCCAGTACAGTAGTAGAAAAGAAAAAAAAAAGAAAAAAATGGATTCTCTCTTGAGGGCACATAAGACCGTATGGCGAAAGCTTGGCTGTGTCTGGAGTGGCACTGTCTTCATCTGTCCGTGGGCAGGGTGGTTGGTCTGTGGGGTGTGTTTGACAGCTGGAAGGTGGTGTTTTTCGCCGGTGGGCTCTGCAGTCATGAAATACGGGCTGGTACCCCCATGGGGATGCTACTTTAAGGCTGCTATGAGTTGCATCCTGTAGTCTGATTTACCTCTGTTCAGGACAGTTATGTCCCTTGATATCTTAATGGAGTATCCTGCGCGTGCCTGTACCCATCGTCAACACAGCGCAGGCCTCCAATGGTGGTACAGGACTGCTCTAAAGGCAGGTGAAGACAGTGCTTCTCTGGGTCCTCCCCAGCACCTTCGGGTGTTTCGTTTTCTTCTTCTAAGGTTATAAACCGTTATTGCTTAAACTGTACATCACAAAAGTATCATTTTTAGCCGTTAGTAACAGTTTTTCTGGTAAATAAAACATCGGGCATCATCCGTGACCCATAATGAACATATTTGCAAATTTTCAGTTAGATCGGTCCAGCAGTTTTGTCTGGAGTGAGTGGAACACATTTTGACCATGGACAGACACACACAGAGACCGCATTTCTTCGTTCCCATTGTAAAGTACTCCCTGCTCTATCAGAACTGGGAGTACAAAAAACTATCCTAAGCTCTCAAATACTTTATGATGAGAATTTAGGCGTAAGTTTTAGCCAGTGTGAGGCCAGACTGATTCTGAGATACTGAGAAGAAAGGAAGTCTGTTCAAAGCAGAGGGCACTTGAGAAGGGAAAGAACGCTCTCCAAAGGTCTTGGTATGGAAACGCAGGGTCTGGAGGAGATGAGTATCAGCAGAGGCATGCAACGGCCGGGCAGGAGTGCACAGGTGAAGAAGATCAGGAAGAAAGGATCGAGCTTAACCATCTATCAGAGACTTGAAACTGCGCGAAGACAATGTATAATCACTTCGCATCTGTACTGGAGGCCTGTAAAGAGAATGAAGGAGGAGCAACATGAGCGGACTTAGAAATCTGAAAATAAATCTGGCTGCATTATTCTGTATTTTCTGTAAGTAATGAACAGGATGTTTTTTGACAACCAACAAGAAGAGAATTACAGTAACCTAGCCATGAAAGAACAAAAGCACAGAGATCATTGACCTTTCAAAGCAAAGGCTCAAATATTCTTCATTTCAGCCTCATGAAAAGGGATGAAAGATGGTAAAGAATGACATGCAACCATAAATTCCTCTGGAGGTCATTAGCCCCGCAAAATCAGTTACATGAACCCATATCAGCAAGACAAACCAACCTACCTCTGGGTGACACTGGACAGGCGACTCACTTGGTCCTCACACACAAAGATGATGGACAGCAAAGTGATCTAGAAGATGGCTCTGGTGAAGAACCTCGCGGGCATCAAGTGGGGTGCCAACATGAAGATCCTGACTCAAGTATATCGCGGATTTGTCCGACCGCACGTGGAATACACTTCCACATCTTGCCAGTCCTGATCTACAACAGCTAAAAGCATCACACAAGCCATCTAAACCAGGGCAAAATGCCATCCTCCGATTCATCACGACCAGCATAAAAACCACTGTCTCAACTGCAGTGGAAAGAAATGGCTGACCTACTAGTACTCGAGGCCAGGAGAGAAGAAACAAGAAACCCCTGAGACAAAGAGAGAAAATGAAGAGGCCCCCTACTACCTCCTCTGCAATCAAAGCTGCAGGCTCCGACCAAGAACCAGGTCAAATTACTAAGACCAAATCATCTGATAAAGACGCTTAAGCAAAGCAACAGTGTGCATCTCTCTCTTAAAACCAGCAACTATAAGTGTGCCAAGACTGGGGAATGGTCAGTGTATACTCCATCTGTAATCTTAGACATCCCTAAATTGGAGCAAAAAAAGACCACACAGCATTAGAACTGAAATTCCTAGGACTTGAAATGCTGGAAAAGGATTACCCACCCACCATCTGGACTTGAGTCTTTACAGACGGCTCTGCAGAGAGTGGTGTTCGAAGTAGGGGATGTGGTGTCTACGTACGGTTTTCTGGGGGCAGCTCTGAAGCCAAATCTGTCACCACTGGTCACACTCCAGAACTGACACCTGCGCATTGCTTCACGCTGCTCAGGCCCTACATGCAAGAAACGGTCTATCATTCCACACTGTCTTCCTCACTGACTGCTAAGCTCTTGTCCAGAGTCTTTAATCCAGCTAGACAGACCAGATCCTCCTGGGCACCAGAGGAGAGCTTCGAACACTTGACACTAAAACAAACCAGGTGTCGTAATAGATCTCCCACCGAGGTGTTAAGGGGAGCCAGAAAGCTGACAAACTCTCCAAGCAAAGCAGTAAGCAGTGACAAACTGCCCACCAAATAACATGAAGAGAAGTCAAGACCGTCTGTGAAAGCTTCTTCAAAACCACTCGGAGCCAGCGTCTGCAGATAGGACGTGAGGAGGATTGCATCTGTCAGATGGATAGGGTGCTTCAGTTCACCGTTTTCAGGCTGAGAATAAGACATTTTCAGCTCTTTTCCTAGCGATACAGCTGTATTTCACACAAGTAAGAATCCATTTGGCACTGGTCCACAGACGCCAGCCCACATTCTGCAATCCTGTCCCACTTTTGATGCCCCTCGTGTGACCAGCACAGTGGACCCGAGGGAGAAGCGGTGAGGACCAGCAACGTTGCTTAGGCAGGCAACGGACTTCGCACACAACCCCGGAGTACTAGTTTACCGCGGCCCTGAGGAAGAAGAAGAAACCACATCTTGTGCACAAATATATGGTAAAATACTATTTTGGAGTCCCCCACGCCCCCATACCCCCTCCCTGTTCCCACCCATCCCCTCCTCCATACACGTGTACAGTACACACTGGGTGACTGGCAATACAGCTGATCATGAAGATGTCAGACATTCGAGTTCCATGACGTTTGTCGGTAACGCAGGCGGTAAATTGTACAGCATACCCCCATGAACGTAAATAGGCTATTTGTATAATATCGATACTGTGTTTGCTGTACGGTCCCAACTCCAGTAAGATAGTGGCAACTGGTTATTAACATCGGTTATAATTTCATTGGAACCCCGCTGCAGCGTGGGTAGACTGTTTCAGGAATTAAGCCTGATTGAAGTCGCCGTGCAATAGGAAAGCAGGATGGAGCAAGCCAACATCGATAAAACTGAAAAGTCTAGCAAGCAGCTTGAGAGAATCTGTCTTCCAAGCAAAAGTCCTCGCCAAAGAAGTTGAAACACGGAGGTTTGTTGGCTCATCACCTTATGGTCTCATAAAGTAGATCGGAATTTTCTGATAAGAAGAAGACTAGAACCTTAAAGGCAAAGACAGAGCAGCTGAAAGAGTTTCTGCTGGACCATGTCGAGTTAAAACAAATGTCGGCTTGGGAAAGCTTAAAAAGTTAAAATTTTCCCGAGTTGGAACAGATGTCAGATAGCGATGTGGGTAACTCGTCCACTTCAAAATGGCGTCGCCTTGAGATGTCCACCGACCCAGAAGTTGCTAGTTCGAATTCTGGACACTTCAGGGAAAAACGTCTGTCAGCAGAAGAGCATCTAGGAGTCATGACCTTGATACAGCCCGCTCCCTTAGAGAGTAAGGAGCTCAGAGTCAAAACAGTAATATGAGTGGAGTTTCTTCTTTGAAGACCTTCTGCTGTCAAGCTCTCTCCAGAGTTTCTTCCTGCTCTTTCAGAAAACATTCAAGACTTGAAGACGAGCCACACGGAGTGTCAGAATCATCGGGCATATTTCCATGCTGTTAATAAGTCTGTTCAGCCTAGAAAAGAGTCTTTGGCAGCCAAAGGTTATAGTCTTTGGTTACACAGAAAACAAGTTTCCAGGTGACAGTTACGTCCAACTGTGCCAATCTGGGGGAGAGAGACAGTGATGGACAGAGACAGAGACAGACAGACAGACAGTTAGACAGAGAGTGGTCTTTGACAGAGTTGTCAGCAAAGCACGCCCCAACTGTCGGAACGGGCTTTGTCAGAAGCCGAGTCCCATTCAATCCTACAAAACGGTGGGAAGCTGTCAGTAGTAAGGGTGGTTTGATAGTGTTGCCAGCAAACACGCCCAACTGTGGGAACATGCTTTGTCATAAGCCGAGTCCCATTCAGTCCTACAAAGCCAGGTTGGAAGCTGTCGGCTGTCGGTAGCAAACACATTTCCCAAACTTGGGTCGCGGGCTGTCCCTTATATGGATCAAGTAAGCGGTACCTGGGCTGTGTGTCATGGTTACCAGACAGCGTCCTCCTCGCAGCGATAACAGACTACAGAATATCCAAGACTGGATATTCTGCCACACTGACTCCCACTATGTCACCTAGTGGTCGGTGAAGGACACTTCGTGCACTAGGTCCGTCAACATGGAGTGACTATGATAACAGCAACAATCCATTATTTGGAGGGGAAAATAATAGGGAGCCACTTCAAAGCGATGACTATGGGTAAAACATAGAAGGAGGATGATGAGGTGGGGGTGAGAGGAGACTGTGAAGACAAAAACAAGTTACATCCCCTCCCTCCCCCCCCCCCCCCCCCCCCCCCCCCCCCCCCCCCCCCACCCCCATATTGTTGTGGTTACGTTAACCCGACCATTTTTTTTTCTGCTGACCTTACATTTTCCTCTTCTTGACAGTTAAAAAAATGTACAACACAAATTAATTGCTGCCCGATCATCCATATAGCCTTAAATTCCAGGAGAAACGGCAGTTTCCATGCGATCCCCTCCACGAGTTTAGTTCCTTCATTGAACAACGGTGGGAAAAAAAATGCCATAACACTAATGTCAAGAAGGGGACGAAGGAAGTGATGGACCGAGGGAGGCGTGTTACCATAACCACAACATTTCTTCTTTTTTTTTTTTTTTTTTTTTTTTTTTTTTTTGTCTCCCAAACAAGCAGGCAAAGGAGAAGGTAAAAAGGCGTGAACCTGACGGCCTCATCGCCACATCATGCAGGCAGAGTGACAAACGGAGAGGAGAGGGGTGGGGGGGGGGTGAAATAATTCATATCACCGGCGGTACGGCGCCCTGGCCAAGGCCCAGTCTGAGGAGAAGAAGACCCCCAACCCTTCCCTTGTCCCTGGCCAGGCGGCAGGCGTTGCAGACGATCTGAGCCCACAGCTTGGCCATCAGGACGGGGCTGTAGGACGCCGCCCACCAGCCTTCGAAGGCCGACAAGTTGGTGGAGGTCAGCTTGTCGAAAGAGGCGCACACCTCGTACAGCTTTGTCACGGCTGGGTTCTTCTCCGGGCAGATCAGCCGGTGGTAGTTGTCCCACGCCTCGTCCTTACAGCTGGCGCTGCAGTACACCTCGTGGCCGCACGCGCAGGGGAAGCGGTCGTGGATTGGCCAGTACTTCTTCAGGGCCTTGGCTAACCGCTTGTCCTGCAGTTCTTCTTTCGTGAAGACGTTCTCGGGACGGATGAGGCTCTTGACACAGTTGGCGCAGCTGACGAACCTCAAAGAGGGCAACGTCTGCGCCAGTAAGACAGGTTTGTCAGCGAAGATGACCTCCCCTTCTTGATGGCTCGCGTCGTGTGGATTGCTCTCCCCTGAGAGGTGAACGTCACCTCCACGGGAGTGTCTTGGGTCAAGGGCGCGTACAGGCGTTTGGCGCGGGTTTTCTGGAACAAGATGGCGGCGCTGTTATCTCCTGGTGAAGCGTGCTTGGTGGCGTGGCGGAACCAGTTTCGGCAGTGATGGGTAGCCCCAGCTTGTCAAGGATGGAGCCTGCAACATTCATCACCATTCAACAGTTATATCACGTAGTAGTGGTTCACGCTAGAGGTAATACATTTGTAATTTTTACATACACACGCTCGCGCGCGCGCGCGTGCGCGCGCACAAAGAGAGGTGGGGAAAGAGGGAGGAAGGGAGATAAGTATAGGCATACCAGTTGTTCATACGAGCAACAGAAAACAGACAAACCTCTATGTTCATTTCTTTGAGCTTTTTATTTATGTGTGTGTGTGTGTGTGTGTGTGTGTGTGTGTGTGTGTGTGTGTGTGTGTGTGTGTGTGTGTGTGTGTGCGCACGCACGCGCACGCACGCGCGTGTATGTGTGTGTATGTGTGTGTGTGTGTGTGTGTGTGTGTGTGTGTGTGTGTGTGCGCGTATGTGTGTGTGTGTGTGTGTGTGTGGTGTGTGTGTGTGTGTGTGTGTGTGTGTGTGTGTGTGTGTGTCTGTGTGGGAGCACCTCGTTGGTAAATATTCAAAGCATTAAGCGAGGAAAAATCATATATTATTGCAAACATTTGCAACATAATGAAAAAGACACATCATCGCGCGTGTGTATGCGTGTGCACGCGCGCGCGCGCGCACACACACACACACAC
>JADBJO010002820.1:92500-97500 GCA_016801955.1 Conus betulinus | reverse complement strand
AACTTACTGGGGGGCGGGGCAGCAGAAGGGTTGAAGATGTAAAAACTGGGAAAATGAAATTAAGAAAATATGAAAACTCTTCACTGGGTGCATAAGGGAACCATCGCAATCCCTTTGAAAGGAACCATCGCAAAGTTTTGCCAAGTCATTACTATGAAGACAATTTAGCTGTTGGCCTACGCTTGTTTTTTCCCCCACTATTAGATTGTTCGTCTTTGTACTGTTGTGACTTCATTCAAGTTTAAAAGGCTGTGCCAGACTTGAATAAAAGTACTCTGTGTTAGCTTTCCTTATGGGAGCAAAGACTACCCCACTTATTTACTGTTTATTGTTTGCTGTCCCTGCCCATTTCATTTCCGATTTCGTTTTGATTTAATCGAGGTTACTTGTATTTGTTTGTTTCTGTCTGTCTTTGTGTTTGTCTTCTGATCTCACTTGCATCCTTGGGTGGATCCTCAGGCGTAGGCTCAAAGATTGCCCCCTACATTTTATACTATCTGCATAATATCTGTAGTTTTTCAGCAACTTTTTTCCTCCCCACCCTTTCGTTTGGTTTCCTTTACTACTCTTCGCTGGCTGCTTTGGGGGTGCTGTTGGACTCTTTTTGCACCCTTGGTGGTGAGAACACCGCGGTACTGTGGACTGTGGTGTGTCTCTATTTGACGCCAGGAGCGCAGATACAGCCAGCCGTGTCTCCTGATGAGTTTCCGATCCAGCGGACGAAAGGCCTCGGAGCAGGCAATAGAAATATATCTGTCTTTAAAAGGGATTGCGATGGTTCCTTTCAAAGGGATTGCGATGGTTCCCTTATGCACCCAGTGAAGAGTTTTCATATTTTCTTAATTTCATTTTCCCAGTTTTTACATCTTCAACCTTCTGCTGCCCCGCCCCCCAGTAAGTTCAAAGTTTTGCCAAGTCATTACTATGAAGACAATTAGCTGTTGTTGGCCTGCGCTTGTTTTTCCCCCACTATTAGATTGTTCGTCTTTGTACTTGTCTGACTTTATTCAAGTTTAAAAGGCTGTGCCAGACTTGAATAAAAGTTACTCTGTGTTAGCTTTCCTTATGGGAGCAAAGACTACCCCACTTATTTACTGTTTATTGTTTGCTGTTCCCTGCCCTCATTTCATTTTCAAAAAATGGAGTAGTTTAAAAAAAAAATGGGAAAGATGGAGGGGAAATAAGAAAGTAAGGGAAAATAAGGGAAATGTAGGAACATTTCTTTCTTAACTAGGAAAATTTTAAAAGGCACAAAAGCGGAAAAGGTTAGGAAAACAAGAAAGGTGGGGGGGGGGGGGGGGGGGGGGGGATAGAAAAGGCAACAAAAATGGGATAAAAACTAGGGGAATTAGGAACATTAAGGGACAGATAAACAACTGCAATAACACGAAAAGACAGGAATTATTTCCCTTCAAACACATAGCTTCCGACGAGCACACCAGTGTGAACCACAATGTGTATCAATTAACGATGTCGCTCCATTGATGTCTTCGTCATTTCTTGTCTACCTTGCCGTGTGTGTGTGTGTGTGTGTGTGTGTGTGTGTGTGTGTGAATGCGTGTGTGTGCATGCGTGTGTGGGTGGGTGTGCGCGCGCGCTCGCGCGCGCGCGTGCACGCGTGTGTTTATACGTGTGTGTGTGTGTGTGTGTGTGTGTGTGTGTGTGTGTGTGTGTGTGTGTGTGCACTTGCAAACGTGCGCGCGCACTTGCTTGTGCTGTTCAGTGTATTAAGTACCTAATTACCTGCACAGACGACGTAAAGCTGTGAGCTGCAGCTCGCTGCCTAGTACCCTCAAAGAGGCTGGTCTGCCATTATTGGTGCCCTAGTCTTTTATCCCTGTGTGCCCTCCGACAGTGCCAATCTCTCCCTCCCTCCCTTCTCCCCACCCTCTTCCCTCGCCCTTGTTTTGTATCGTCCGTCTTCTTCATCCTGGCTCTTGTAATAGATAATAAGACCCGCGTTTAGTGCAGGTGTGTGTGTGTGTGTGTGCGTGCGTGCGTGCGTGCGTGCGTGCGTGCGTGTGTGTGTGTGTGTGTGTGTGTGTGTGTGTGTGTGTGTGTGTGTGTGAGTTGGTTTTGAGAAAGAGTCTATTAAGTGCATAGTCATATTTTGGTGTAGCAATCTGAGCAAATAATGTGCATAATTTAGAACAAAATTGAGGCATAGGAAGAACGAGATGTGGACAGAATTACAACTAGATTTAGTCACGGTGCAATAAAACAATTTATGCATATTTATCACAAAAATATTT
This sequence comes from Conus betulinus, assembly GCA_016801955.1. NCBI lineage: Eukaryota > Metazoa > Mollusca > Gastropoda > Neogastropoda > Conidae > Conus > Conus betulinus. The sequence goes on along the minus strand of JADBJO010002820.1, from coordinate 95,248 downwards.
GTAAGCATAGTGCAAGAAAATACGCACAAAACAAAAGAAAAAATAGGCATCGAAATAACAAAACATAGACAAACTATTAACAGCATTAACAAACAAAATGAAAGTATAGTAATAAACAAAAAAAAAAGACGTAGTAAGAACAAAATGTAGCTATAGCTGGAACAAACCTGGGGCGTATTAAAAACACAGACTTAGAACAAACAAAGGTTAAAAACAAGAAGCAAAATTTACAGTAAAAAGAGCAGCAGGCGTAAGAAAGAAGCGAAAGAAAGCGTACTGAAAATGAATAAAGGCATAGTCAGAACTGAAAGTATGCATATTAACAAAATAGTTAAAGTTATTATCAGCAACAAAACGTTGGCATATAGTAAAAAAAACGAAACGCAGCCACAGTGTTGATATAAACTAAGATACAGGGGGAAAAAAAAAAAAAAAAAAGAAAAAAGCTGGCTTAGAAGAAAATAAGCTAAAGGTAGACAAGAGCATGAAGAAAACAGGCCAAAGAGAACCATGCCGGTAGACCTGTGAAATAGAAGAAATGGGACGACAGTTTATTTTAGTAGGGACAGCAGCAGAGCGTAACAGCAGCAGCAACAACAAACAACAACACATACAACCTATTGTGCCCCAAACACTTTTTATATGTGAACTGTAGGCCTGTTGCAGATGGATCAAACACAGTACGCCCTACTACGGGCCTACTGTTTTTTGAATGGGTGAATGAAAAGAGTGAATAAGCCGAAGCGAACAGCCTTGGTGTACAGCACTGGAAGTGTTATAATAATAATAATAACAAACAACAATTAAAAAATCATAATAATACGATGATGATGATAACAGCATCATCAAACAACAACAACAACAACAACAATCATGATGATGATGATGATGATGATGATAGCTGTAACCAGTATACAGTCGCAACACCAGTGCTAGTTAAAAAAAAAAAAAAAAAAAAAAAAAAAAAAAAGATTAACCAAACGACAGACCAACAACAATCACTGACAGAGAGCCATCTGTACAAAAGAGGTTACCTCCCATCTTCCACAAATCGGCCGTCCGCTGTTTGGGCGGCAGGGCGGAGCAGCTCCTAAAGGCCTCGCGGAGGTCGCCCAGAGCGATGAGCACAGTGGCCCTCTGCAGCCACAGCCCGGGGTTCCTCACGTCCGTCTCCAGGGGCCAGGTCTATGTACACCAGGGCGTCACACTGCTTGCCTTCCGCCAGACACTTCCGGACCAGTTCCAGATTGCTCTGCGATTCTTTGACGTCCTGGGAAGGCGAGGGTTGCACATCAGGGGGCTGATCCAGCTTCCAGGTGGTCATGATGTCGGCCTCCATCACTTCCAGTTCTTCATCTCCAGGGTAGGCGCCTGGGTGCACAGGTTCACGGTGTGATTCTTCGCTTCCTGGACGGTCTGGTCTCCTCCTTCTTCCGCCATGCTGCGAGGATCGATGAACCGGTCGTCAGTGAGCTGAACCGCACATAAGTTGTTAACTAACACTGATGAGAGTTTTCAGGAAGCTTGGCTCTTACTGGTGCTGTGTGCTTACAAGACATTCACGGATTGGGTACGCACGTTTCGCTCGCGACGAAAAGTTCTCCAGCAAATTAGTAGCGCGCAAGACTTGGCACGGGATGTTCGACGCAGTAGGCCAATATAACAGGCAGGCAAACTTGTGCATCAGCCTTTGGAACTGGAACTATTTCCCACAAACGGCACTTCTGAGTTCATGAAGTGCAGCGGAAAACACAACAAAACAAAGCCAAAAGTTCAATCGACGCAGTAATTGATTTCACTATGCATCCTTTGCCAGTTGTGACAAACCAGTCCCATAGCCCTTAGCTTAAGTGACATGTGGTTTGAGAGCTTACGATGATGCCGTACCTGCGTGTTACTGCGAGTAAATGTTGAAAGCGTGGCGTCTCGCCCGGGTGACTGGTATGCCAGCTTTAGGCCTACTGGCTCTTCCATCTGTCGGAAACAGAGCAGCGATGATGAGCCGATGTGGGCCAGCATGTGAGAGTTGGCCACTCATCAAATATTCCTCAGGTATTTTTTTTAATAGATGCCGGATGGGGGTGCGAATTCATGTGCGTGTGTGTTGCTGCAGGAGAGCAGGGTAGGTTGAAAGAAAAAAAATGAAAGGAGGCGGGGTGGGTGGAAGAGTGGGTGGGTGGTGCGGGTGTCTCAACTAAGATCTATTTACCCCCCAACTAATTACACTTGATGAAGTTTACATCACCAGAGCATAAGTCACATCTTAACTGGACTTAAAAGCTGAATATATGTCTCACACACATATGCGCGCATGTGCAAGCATCAACAACACACACACACACACACACACACACACACACACACACACACACACACACACACACACACACACACACACACACACTGACACAGTTTATTCGAGCTCATGCACGCGCGCGCGCGCGCGCGCACACACACACACACACACACACACACACACACACACACACACACACACACACACACACACACACGCACGCACGCACGCACACACACACACACACACACACACACACACCACACACACACACACACACACACACACACACGCACATGCACACACACACACACACACACACACACACCACACACACACACACACACACACACACACCACACCACACCACACCACACCACACCACACCACACCACACCACATATTCGGAGGCACGTGTAGAATGTATCAATTTAATGTGATGAGTTAGCAAC
>JADBJO010002820.1:65000-87500 GCA_016801955.1 Conus betulinus | reverse complement strand
CATCATCATCATCATCATCATCATCATCATCAGTCATTAATCTTCTTCTTCTTATCGTCGTCGTCGTCATCATCATCATCGTCATCATTATCATCATCATCATCATCGTCATCATCATCATCAACAACAACATCATCATCATCATCATTACCGTTTGAACGAAATGTAAGTTAGCCGTGAGAACTGCATGCTTTCTTTTCATCATCATCAGAGGCAGAAGCAACAGCAGCATCGTCGTCGTCGTCGTCGTCGTCCTCGTCGTCATTATAATTATCATCATCATCATTATCTTTACAGGCCTCCACAGCTGCCTGGGTCAGTTATACACAAGTTAGCGAACTGCACTTTTAACTGCTTTTTTTTCCATTTTCATAAGTTAGATTTATTATCATAATTTCCCCCTCGACCTGTATGAAAAAAAAAAACCAGATATTTTCTTCCAAAAACAAAACCATCTTTTTACTTCAATGTAAATACAAGTCAGAATATGCTTAATGTACACGAAGGGCGTATCTGCGATGACTACAACAAAATAGTATACAAATAAAGGGCAACAATATCGACTGAAATAAACAGAAAGCATTCATGTGTAAAATGACTGAGAGGAGACAGGGAGAGAAAGGGTGGGGTGAGAGAAAGAGAGATGGGAAATAGGGGAGGGATGGGGGGGGGGGGGGGAGTTTTGTCCCATTCTAATGACATCCAAAGGCGAATTCTATTAAACTTTTTTTTTTCAGTTATTGTGAGGCTGTCATTGTCACTGACGTTAATTTTCTGTGATGTAGTCAGGGTGTCATCAAAGACAGTATGCAAAAGCTTGCCCAGTATTCTTCTTCTTCTTCTTCTTCTTCTTCCCCTCCCCTCCCCTCCCCTCCCAGCAGCCTCGTTTCAATTCCATATCCTGTTTACGCCCCAACATTTGAGGAGGTAAATGATTGTTCGTCCTTCGTTTTCGTTGTCTTGATTGTTATTTGTCTCTTGCCTGCAGAAGACAAGAAAGGTCGAAACGCGAAGTGTCTTTTTTTTCTTATAATTTGTTTATTTCTACTTTGTTTGTTTTTCTTTCATTTATTTAGTTTATTTACTTTGTTTATTCTTTCATTTACCGGCATAGTAACACAACACCCCCCCCCCCACCACCCCTTTTTTTTTTTTTTTTTTTTTTTTTTTTTTTTTTGCTATGCCGGGCGAGTTACTTTGTCAGTCCAGGGCGGGGAATGAGGCCGGTTGAGGGTGGGGGTTGGAGTGTAGCAACAAAAGTTTTTTTTCTCGTTAAGCTAAATACTGACGAACGTCACATCATTTGCAATCACAGAGGGAGGGGTGGGGTGGGAGTGTGTGTGTGTGTGTGTGTGGGGGGGGGGGGGGGGGGGGTTGAGGCAAGATGGGAGAGGAAAGGGGGACTTAAAATTCCCTCCTCCCTCCCTCCCTCTCCTTCGCCCCCATCCCTCCTCTCAGTCAGTCTCACCCTCATCTCTCTCACCGTGCTGGGAGAGTGAGATGCTCAGGCTGAGAGTCCCACACAAGCAGTGGGCTATTGTTAGTCATGTACCAGCATGAGGGGCGTGGCCCTGGAGACAGTGGTGCGCTGAGGTGCGAAAAAGCGCACAGTGTCAGAAATGGTCGGTCGAGGGGTTGTAAGGCCAACATGTTATGCTGTTTAGAGGAAATACGCGCGCACGCGCGAGTAGGAGAAGGGGACATGAAAAAAGGGGTGGGTGAGGGTGGGGATAGGGGCGTGACTCGATCTCAAAGTAGTAAATGGCCTCTGAATAAGTGTTGTGTAAGATTCTGTGAAGTCTTCTAGATCTAACTGCCAAAAAAATTCCATCGAGCTAAAACATTACTCGTTTACCTGTGCTTTATTACCTTATTCAATAGATTTTCTTCTGTGTGTGTGTGTGTGTGTGTGTGTGTGTGTGTGTGTGTGTGTGTGTGTGTGTGAGTAAGCCATGAGCTAATCTTACAATAAATTGGTTTCAGTCAGTCAGTGTGTGTGTAGGCCTATGTGCGCGTGTAAGTGTGCGTATCGGTGTGTACATGTCAGTGTGTGATAGAACAACTCATTCCACAGCAGGTGTCAAGTGAAGACTATTATATAGTCTAGCTCACACCAGCTGATATTCATGTGGTATTCTGTGGAATAGGTGATAGACGTGTGCTGCCAGTTCCATGTGCAGCGATCCCCATAGGCCTCAGCAACCCAGTCGATCATTCACACTTTTTTTTTCTCTCCTTTTCTGTATGTAGGTCTATATAACAGCATGTAGCTATATCGTAGGCTACTCGTTCTTCTTTCAATCTTCTTCAATGTATTTTCAACAGTTTCATTGGATTCCCATGAACATGAGACAGAAGATAAGTTTATTGATCCGAAATGAATCACTCGCCATCAGCTGACAATTTCACATTATTAAAGCACGTCATTGCACAAAGATGCCCTTTGCAGAAAAACCGGTGTGATATTCGCCTCTGGTGACATAATGTGGGTTGGGACTTCTTGGCAAACGTCACCGCATATCCCGTTTCCTTTGTGCCACAATTTCTCAGTCAGTGTGTCATTCTCATGAGACAGCTACATCCGCCAGAAACATATAGTTTTGTGTCCATTTGTGTATTTTTGTCGGAACAGGACAAGAAAGTGTATTTTGAATGTTGTAGAATTGCATACAACACTAAGTGTGAAGTCGGAAAGATCATACTAAAAATTTTCTGCTTCAATTTTTAATTTAAGGCATTCCGAGGCGTACTAATATGCTCATTTATGGACAGTAGAAGAACATTTCAAGATGGAGGCTATTGCTAAACACGACTTCACCGCTACAGCTGAGGACGAGCTCAGTTTCAAGAAAGGAAGTATACTAAAGGTATAGTATTGTAACATGAGTGAAACAAAACGCTGTCTATTTGTTTATGGAATAGGGAAATCCACATGGAAGCACAGTGCATTGCCAGACTGGCTCTTCATGTCAGACAGAACCTTGTGTTTTTGTTTCATTCCATTCCAATGTCTCAGAGGTGTGTCTGAACTTAATGTGTTTACATTATTACGCAGTGTTTATTACGGTGTCTGCCAGACCGGATGTTGATATCGATGAGCATCTTACTGGGGCTTCAGCATTTTGCAAGAGATTATGTGAATTTAAGGGTTTATCACTGATGTTGTTCAACTTAGTCGTCTTCCAACAATGGAATCGATATATATATGTATGATTCTGCAAATCGTTGGATTCAGGTTTCAAGTCTTGTCATTGTGGGTTGATCATATGACGAGGAGATTTTACTTAGGTTTTGTTCCTTATTAGATTTTGAAACTCGGTGATGCAAAGTGAAATCATATCCGGTTCAGACAAGAATTGGCAGAAGCAGTAGAGGAAGTGGGGGTGGTGGTGGTGATCAAATTTTCTTACCTTTGTTGCATGGACAACATTGAATGGCAGTTAATGCAAAATTGAGACATGTTCTTGATTGATTTAGTGTACTCACCAATGTCATAAGTTTGATTTGTTTTATAATTTTTTTAAGCAGTGACCCCAGTTCTTATCTCCTTCTTACTCCCTCACTCGGTCCCCTGTCATTCTCTTCTCCCTATCCCTGCATCTCAGTATTATTCTTCTCCCCCCCCCCCCCCCCCCCCTCCCCCTCCCCCAACAGCCCCTACCACAACCCAAACTCATCTAAGTTTTTCATACCCTTCACACAGTTTAATTTCATTTTAACCACATTTCAAAGTCAGAGAGCACACAGGCTTGTTCGACAGTTTGTTATTTGAAGAGGCTTTGTAGTAATTGTCAGTTTCAGTTTGAAAATAGCCATTTGTTCAAGTAACGTTGAGGTTGAGTTACCAGTCTTTTTAAATTCGACTTCTAACTGGTTTGAATAGTCTGTGTGTATAAAGTATGTTGACAAGTTTTGTTTGTTTTTATAGTGCTCCTGTTTGGTCAGTGTTCTGAAGGAAACAACAATTCTCAACTACATGTATCATTCATTCTCATAGATAAAAAGAAAACAGACTATTTTAAGTCACCTAACAATCAAAACCAGGCTGCTGTTATTATCATTACTTACGTAGTGCCTACCCATGATAATTTAATACCCAGCTCTAAGTCGGTAAGTGCTTTGCAATCCACATTCTCATTTACATAATGGGCTGTCTATCTGGATAAAGTTGCTTGAAGAGCTGCATGCTGCCCTGTGTCATTCAGTCAGTATCACTCACCTCATTTCTTCTTTCATTCTTCAGATTTTTCACACAGTCTGCATGCTATGTAAAAACATATCTTTAGTACCTATGGCCAAACTGGTGTTCTCTTCCACTAAAGGTGGTGATGGGGATTTTATGTGTGTGCAAGATGGTATGTGTGCGTTCACACATGGAACTGGCGGTTCATAGAAACTTTCCATTCAAAGGCCTTTTCTTGAAAATGAGTTAGAACCAGTTTTAACTCCAAGAGGGAAAACTTCCTGTTCCGAAACAGCCCAGCGAGATCCAAACCCACAACCCCAAGATCACCAGGAATACAAGTCAGCTGCTCTACCAGCTTTACTATCTAGATCCTAAATATCTCTAAATATCTGTTAGAAGCTACCAAATTATTTCAGCATATCACAACTGAACATCTTGTTATAATTTCCTTGCTCCACAGAGGTCAGTAGCTCAGTTTCTAACACACTCTAGAATCTAAGGCTACCAGTACTTTTTAAAACTTATTTTTCAGTTCTTCCAAATACTGATAAAACCAAGTAGGAGATCAGTGTCTGCCTAGTGAACAGTCTAGACTTTCAACTTAAAAGTCAGCATTACCAGATACAAGATTACATCTTTAAAGCATTCAGCAGTGAAGGCTATGCAAGTTTTGTTTCATGTATATGAGATAAAGGAGAGGGGGGGGGGGGTGGTAGGTTATGTTGGTAAGTAGTTTGCAGTTCCAAGACTGCGTTGTCATGTGCACACGACAATAATTCTCTCGGTAGAACTATGCATATTAAGACAGTTTGATAAGTTTGATGCTAACGACCAGCTTAGATTATAAAGCAAATAACGAACATGTTGTTGAGGCCAAGGACTTGCTCAGCAGTGGGTGGCAACTTGCCTTTGTGATCTCCGGCATGCCTCCTCCTCATTGGTATTAATTTCATGTAGTGCCACACAAATGTTTATAGATATATATATGAAGCACCTTTGTTAAGTTCTCTCTCTCTCTCTCTCTTTCTCTCTCTCTCTCTCTCTCTCTCTCTCTCTCTCTCTCTCTCTCTGCATGAGAGTGTGTTTGTGTATAAATGTGGTAAACAGTGCATTTCTAAACTAAAGGCAAATGTTTTTACCGTGTAAGAGAATAGTGTTGTATTGAATAAATATCATGCATTCTGTATTATTAGAACCTTTTAAAATCAGTCCTGCAAAGTATGTTTTCAGCAAAGGTATTAATACTATTATTTGCCAGGAACTGTTCTCAGGGTAATGAGAGTGACCCATCATTAACTCACTTCCCACTGGCCAGTATGAAATTCAACACTCTTCTCTATACTGGGCGTTTGTACACATTTTGCTAAAAATCATTAAAAAAAAAAACACCATAACAAAAATACTTGTAATTTTGACACATGATTATTGTTTGATCAAACAGGGTGAGTACAAAGTTTCAAAGCTGTAGCATATACCATACACTTTTTGTAGCTGGATGAAGAAGATGTTATTTTTCACATTCAGTGACAAAGGCATATAAGTGAAGTTTTCTCTGTTGTTGAAAGAAGGCCCATTTTCATCATAAATCACTTTAAGAAACCCAGTAGAGTGTAAAAATAGCTACTTGACAGTGTCTTTGCAAAGCAAAAGAACTAAAATCAATCAAATATGACAGAGTTTTTGTAGTTCGTTTTTTCAGTATTCTTCATGAGGCTGGGGTATTTGTTTAGAATTGGGGAAAAAAAAATCATAGAAATATAATGACGACACGCACACTCTTAAAATTTGACACATTGTAAATGTGTACCTGTATAAATAAAGCACAATTTCATAGCTCTTGTTTATACAGTACTCTGTCAGTCGTCGTGGGAAGAAGATGGGGTATCTTTCGTGATGAGGTTAGTAGGAAATATAAACGATGTGAAACTGCTTTTCTTGAAAGAAAAAAAAAAAAAAAAAAAAAAGGGGGGGGGGGGGGGGGGGGGGGGGGGGCTTTTTTTTTCCATGCAAACCTCATTAGAATGCTGGCACTTTGGCAGTAAGTACAGTGACTACTTGAAAGTTTGTACAGTATCAAAAATAAACAAACACCAATCATATGTTGTTGACTAAAACATGAATTGGCCTTGACAACAGCTGTAGTAGTCTGCACATTGCCAACAGGTCACAACCTTCTAATAATTGACATAGTTTTTATTACAGTGTGATAGATATGAAAACATGTGACGTCTTTTCCCTGGCACAACTTGTCAGTCACATAGGGTAACGCCACACTATTTTACACCAGTTTGCACTCTGCCGCAGTTGTACACTTGGATGTCATTTAGTGATTTACTTCTTGCCATGCACACTTGACTGTTGACACCTCCGGGAAATCTTTTCTCCACTCGGAGTCGGAGGATGGACGGTAAAAAAATGTCCACCTCCAAGTCGAGCCTGTGGTGTGGGATCTTGTGTTGGAGGGCGAGAAGGGCCAAGCTGGGCAGCAGGCTGGGCAGGTGGTTACGCCAGAGGCAGAGAAGGATGAGCGGGAGGCTCTTTGGGCAGCAGGCTGGGCAGGAGGTTGGGCAGAGGGCTGGGCTGGAGGCTGAGCAGGAGGATGAGCCAGAGGCTGGGCAACAGGTGGAGCAGCAGCCTGGGCAGCAGCATCACCAACATGGTACCGCGTATACATACAGATTTTTGCCAACAGAGAAAATATAATTTCTTCAGAGGCATTTTGAGTAGACTGTGAGTTCTCTGGTACTTGTCCTGGAGTATGGATGCCTGAATAAGTGATAATGTTAAGATATGAAAGAATAACTTCTTCCATCACTTCCTGTTTTCCGATTCAGAGGCATATAGGACACCCATGGCTCTTAAAACAAACAACTGGATTATAATCTCAGCTTCAATAAAAACAACCGGATCATGATCAAAATCTCAATTTTACTTAGTCGTCTTGTCGGTAAAAATAGAAAATTTCTCAAGTTCTGCATATTTGTCCATATGTACATGCAACAGAGTTGAAAAAGAAACACACACACACACACACACACACACACACACACACACACATACATACATACATACACATAGTTTGTACGCACACACATATCACACTCAGTTCACACACACACGTACACAAACACACACACACACACACACACACACACACACACACACACACATATACACAAATGTTTGTACGCACACACATATCACACTCGGTCCACACACACACACACACACACACACACACACACACACACACACACACACACACACCACACTTCACACACACACGCACACACACACACACACACACACACACACACACACACACACACACACACCACACACACACACACACGCACACACACACACACACACACACACACACACACACACACACACACACACACACACACACACACACACACACACACACACACACACTGACAAAGTAAAAAGTAATGACTAAATGTCTTGACGTAAAGCATGTACCTGATCTGGTAAAAAAAAAAAAAAAAAAAAAAAAAAAAAAAAATAAGAGGGCATGGTCAGTCATGCCTTGCAACTTAAGTCCATGTGTTTGCTGGCCTTTATATGGAGGCATTGATGGGAGAGAAAAAAAAAGACAAATCTCCATGCCAGTCTCTCGTCATGAATCTGAGAAAATTTTCCCCACTCTGGTTTGTCAGTGGTTCATTTGCATACGCATCACATTAAGCTACGCCGCCTTCACTATCTGTATCACTGACTCCACCCACTCCTCTCTCTCTCCATCAAACCTTGTTCAGAGACGTTCTGCCTGACGCGATCTTTGAGTTCTTGAAAGAGATTAACATTTTTCATCGGATCTGAGATTTTACAGTGGAAAGATTTTTGACAAACTTTTGGATGGGTTTTTCAGTGTATTTTAAAGAATTGTGTGAATGACTGACTTGTGAGTTGATTTTAATGTGGTGACAGCCCTGATGTGACCTTTGTGGACAGCTGGGCTATAAGCAACATTATCTTATCTGTGTCTCTCTGAACGTCGCCATGTTCACTTTCCAGCACACTTTCACGCTCTTCAGACGGGCTAAACATGCTGTCATCATCTGTTCAATATCTTCAAGGTCTGATCCTTCAGTTTGGACAAGTTTAAAAACTTCCTGTAAGCTGTAAACATATGTTCCTTGACTGCTTCTAACACCAATAGTCAAAGCCTGAGATTCCATTGTCATCTGACTTCAAACACAAGACTGGGCTGGTGTAAAAACAGCTCAGTGGTCAGCCACCAAATCACGACTTGGCACAGGCAGCGGTGAAAGGTATAATGAGGCTATCACATGGCATGCTTCAGTTTTCATGACATGGCATGGCATTGACTCTGAAAATATGCTGATGCAGGATCCGCTATAGCTGATGACAGGGAGAAAGAGGTGTGCGGGGACGTCGGCTATTGCGGATGTCAGAGTGGAATGAGTCAAAAAGATAAAGAATGACTCAATCCAGATAGATCATTTGAGCAGTTTTTTTTTTTTCCCTTAGAGATCTAGCTCTGCTAATCGTGTGTTTATTAAAACATGTATTGTCAGTATGAGAGGTTTGCAGGTCATTCATACTGATGATCATGGAAAGCTGTGCTGTGTGAAACCTTTGTTTCTAAATCCATTTCTCAGGCAAAATTTGTGTACAATTAATAAAAATGACTACCCACTTTCAGTATTAGTTCAGTGCTTGTAATGATAACAAATTGTGCGGTATCTTTGTTAAATTGCTTTCCTTCTGGTTTTTCATCTCTTTTATCTGCCTTTCTTCTCTCCTCTCTCCTTCAGTGCTCCTCTGCCACACCTCCCCATTTCTTTTAAGAGCATTTATATTATTGTTGTCAAACTATGTGCAGATTTTGAGCAAAGAAGATGACAAGAACTGGTACAGAGCGGAACAGGATGGACGAGAGGGCTATGTACCAAACAATTACATCACAATGAAAAGCCATAAGTGAGAGTACAGTCTTTTTATTTAAGCAACAATTTCATTGAAGCCCAGAATGATATGAAACAAAATAGTGTGAAAATGAGCATCCAGTTCTTTCTTTTCCTGTTAATAGTGTTATTAACATTAGTTACAGGACCTCATCATGCAAAAGAAGGGACTGTGTGATCATTGACTCGCTGTCTCTCTCTTTGTGGAGCCTTCTCACTCAGTATAATAATTTGACTGCTCACAAAACTTTGACCTATGAATGTGACTGTTGAATGTGTCCTGGCAGAAACAAATCCTGTATTGCATTTTTTTTTCTCTGTCACTTTCTGATTTAAATGATAAATCCACTTTAAACATACACATCTTGACAGTAGTTATCATGACACAGCAGTTTCATGGAAGAGTGCCAGTGACCAGATTTTATACTACTTCATTACAAGCCATGATAGTTGGATAAGAACTGAAAGTTTGAGGCATTGTGTATCAAGTATTGATACAACAAGCATCATGTTCTTGCATGGTTGCAAACTTGATTCTGTAACTGTGTTTATTCACATCCACAACATGGTACTTGTATTTTATATTTGATGATAATGAGATATAGTGGTAAAATGTATTTTGCAGTTGCAGTGAGCATATGGATTATTTAGTAGAAACTTTATCAATTCAAAGAAAACATTCAGAAGCGGACTCACTTTAAAAAAAAAAAAAAAAAAAATTGAACCAAAAAACAAAAAAATCTTGTATATAATAAATCGTTGTATGCTTTTGGCTCCAGATGGTATATGGGAAATATTACCCGCAGTGAAGCAGAGCAGAAGCTGTTGAAGGGAAATTTTCCTGATGGGACATTTCTGGTCAGAAGAAGTGAAAGTGCGCCTGGCGAGTTTTCTATCACAGTCAAGTGAGTACATTTGTTTCCGTTGTCTTAATTGCAACATATGAGGTGCAGTAAATGACATTCATCATGTGTATCCGTTTTTAACACAGAGATCGAAGTGCAGTAATGTGACAGTGTTTATTATCAATTAACCATTTTTATATCGATATCTTTCGAGCATCAGTGAGATGAGGCCTCTGGTCAAGATGGACTGTGGATAATATAATATCCTAGCTGTCCTTCCAGCCTGCTTGACTAGAGAAGTGATGCATGTGATTGTGAGACTGAAACAGAGTGGTAGTGTTTTGTTTTGTTCCCCCCCCCCCCCCCCCCCAATACACACTTATACATAATGAAAATGGTTTTGTGATTGCAGTTTCCGTCACAGGTTTAAAGACTTAAGTTCAAGAACTTTTCTGTTAGCATCTACTCAGACAGTACTTCTGCTCTGAAGTTGCACTTGAGGGCTTGTTATTAGCACATATTCACAGGCAGTGTTTTGTAAAGTATTTTGTCTGTTTCCATCTTAAAATTTGTTTTTAGAAAAAAAATCTTACATTTTGTGGCTTTTGTTTTAGTACAAAACCTGTTCTTATTTGTCTTAGTCTGAATGCATCTGTTTGTTTGTACATAAGAGTAAAATTGAAATACAGTCCCATTTGTACTTTTCCTTTGCATGTGTTTATGCAAAAACATCTGCCATGAAAAATACCAGCAGAACATATTCTTTCTTTGTTGCGTTGCCAGTCTATTTACAACTGTGAAATTTTGTTTGTCTGCACTAGTGGAAAGTGAACATACTCTTTCTTTCTTGTATTGCCAGCTCTTCACCACTGTGAAAATTTGTTCGTCTGTACTGGTGGTAGGAAATTTGGATGAAGTGCCATTGGTGTCGATTGCACTTTTGCAGATACGGTGATGGCGTGCAGCACTTCAAAGTGTTAAGGGATGGTGCAGGCAAGTACTTCCTGTGGGTGGCCAAGTTCAACTCCCTCAATGAGCTGGTGGATTACCATCGAACGTCCTCTGTGTCACGCACACACACCCATTCTCTTCAGAGACTTCCCAGTACAGAATCAGGTGAGTCATTTCCCTGGGTACTGAGGCAGAACTGGAAGACAGCCATGACATTGATGGAACACTTCAATAGAGGTTACACTGTCAAGAGCATTGTAGGTGGATGGCAGAGTATCCAAGAACAATGTCAAGATATCAGGGTCATGGTGTTGAGTTTGCAGATTTGATGCTGTCCATAGACGTGCAGCATTTTTGAAAGGGAATGGTTGATGACTGTATCTGATGGATTAGCTTTGCTGGGATAACTTGACAGTGTTTCAATGTGTTTTGATCTTCATTTAGAACCAGTGTGTGATACTCAAGAGCTAAGGCGTCTTGAAGACCAAAAATGATTTTATTGGAGTTTGGTAGATGTTTTGTATAGTGGAAGGACTGCATGTTTTTGTTAGTGTCAGTATTATTCAGCTGAGGCAGCACAAAACTTTTGAGAAATTGTCATGAAAATGTATACTCAGACACTGACAGTTGTAGCGATATTTTTACCCTTTTTTTTAAGGAGGAGGACACGATAGTGCACATCAGCACATTTATGTATGCTTCAAGTATTTTGCTGATATGAAAAGAAATATTTCAAAATGCTGTTATGATTAGCCTACCAGTCTCACCCTCACAAAAGGAAGTTCTACAGTGTGATTGCTAAAATGTCATTTGAAATTCTAAGAATGAATTTTTTTTTTTTTTTTAAGGTAGGCGAGAGATCATGTCTTTCTAATATGTTAACAGTATGCAAGTTTAATTTCAAATGTGTAGTACAGACAACTAATTTACATTTAGTCTGTCTGTTACACATATAAATCTGTGCAGGGATTGAAGATGACTATTCTGTGTACCAAGGCCAAGTGTTTGCTTTCCTTGATAAGTTTTTACTTTCTGTCTCTGCAGTACTGTTCCACTGTCGCTTAGCTTGCTAAATGCATGCACACAGCACTGTCATACTGTTCACCAGTTTGGGGCCCTTGTTCCAACAGCCAGTCAGACCTGAGCATCATTCATTGTCATTGCACATTATGAGGTAGCAAGAACGATGAGGGGCTAGCAAGCATGTCAAGCAGCTAGAGGCAAAGGGTCTGTACAGGAGACCAAGCCGTAAGCCACTGACAACAATTTGGCCTTTGGTACACACAGCGGCTTCATTCATATGCTTTGTGAACAATTTAGACATGCTGAATGACATTTTTCATGGAAAAAATAGTTGTGAGGTTATCTGTCCATACTTCAAAGCTCATCAAGCTGACAAATGTTAGGGTCGTATTTTGTTTTAAGAAGAAAAAAAAAATCTGGATCATTTTTGCTGACTGTGTCTTTACTGATTTTATCTGGAAATGATCAAACCCCCGCTCCCCTTAAGAGGTATAAAGGAGAAGAGTGAACGAGAGTGTATCATTTGCCATGTCCTCCTTTTCTGACTTTGCTTGGAGAAGTGAGGAAAGGCTATTTGATTGACCTATTGACTTTTTACCTCCATGTTTTGTTTCAGTATGTGGAGGCCAAGTTCGATTTCGAGCCCCAAGATTCAGATGAGCTTGGATTCCGGCGAAAAGATCGCATCAAAGTGTTGGAGCAGTCGAACGACAATTGGTGGAAAGGAGAGCTCAACGGAAGACAGGGCGTGTTCCCAGCCACTTATGTAGAAGCGATTGAAAATGGGGACCAACCATGAAACATGGACTTGAGCTCAGACAGAACAAGACTCTCAAAACGGCTGTCGTGTGCAAAAGCTACTCTCTACCACTCGCGCTGGGATCCGCAAACAGTTTAATGTGAATATGGTTGCCTCGACCGCATGTGGTTGCATGCCCATCTGCTGAGTGGCTGGTGTGTTTCGGATGTGGACTTCATCTTCCGGTCTTTATGCTGTATGATGAATGTGAAGTGAAATTCATCAGTGTGTAGAATATGAGTGGGAAAAAGATAGCTTAATTTAATGAGGAAAATGAGGGGGGAAAGGAGATCCAGCTGCATAATATGCAGTCTATGCTGTGTATAAAGTTCAGCATATTTAATGGTGAGTGGGTTTTGTCATCATCAGGTCATTGGCAAAATCTGCTTTGAATCGGGACAAAGGACACTAGATGCAGGTACTGTCTGTAGTGTGTCATTCATCTGTGGTTTGTAAGGTGTGCTTGTGTGTGGTTTAAATTATCGATCATTTATGGGATATTATTTCACGCTTTGTTGTGTAGAATGTTTTAAGGATAACAGTATTGTTCAAAGGTTGAGCAAGGTTCAGTATTAGACTTGGGAGTGAAAACCAACAAACTGGCATACAGATCAGAAATGTAAGTGTTGTTTTCAGGCATTTCCATGAACGCAGAATGTGTGTTAGCGTTTCTGACACTTCCTTCACAGTTCATGGACAGGGTGATGTCAAACAAGGTTTCTTCGATATATTTTCCAAAAGGTATTAAATTTGAAGGATTACTATTTTAGGATCCAGGATGTCACGCCTTTCTGTTGCAAAATATTGAGAAACGCGGTTGTGAGAAAACTGCACAACTGGCTCTTTGAGACCTATGTCACGGTCAACAGTTTGGTCCTTATTTGTAAGGGCTGTTACCACCCAACTCATAGGCGTTCAGGCCATGGAAGAGGTTGAGCCGAAGGAGAATCTTTTTCATGTTCACAGCTGGAAGCTGGCGATGTCATGTCATGTGTGAGATGTCATTGACTGGCTCATTCCTCTGGTTCCCTGATTATGACAAAGTTGGAATTTGGCTGCAAAAAACAACAACAAAAACATACACATATTATATACAAATTTATATGTCAAAGTTCTAAAGAAATTTCAAGCATGTTTGGGACTACAGCTGATGATGCTGAAAGCACTAGTGTGCATGCATGTTTCGTTTTTCGTTTGTATTTTCCCGTACACTTTTTGCAAAACTTGTGCTTTTTTAGATGTGTGATTTGGAACAGAATGAACAGTAAGGAAAAGGTAAATTTTGTGGTTTGTTGGGACTAGACAAGGAAGAACTGTTGCGAACAGGCAGGTTTTGTGGTATTTTGCGACTTGACAATCATAGACAAGTTTGAAAACTGAAAGTAATACTAGATGTCAGAATGTCTGCCATAGTGGAAAAAATGATTAAATCTATTTCATGCTTGCTTGATTGATCTTGTTTTGATATGTACTCAAGGGCAAGACCCTTCACACATAAGGTGAAACGCAGTTTGCACTGTCAGAGCTGCCAGGACTCTAAAGCACAGAGTGTAGCAGTTTGACATTTTACCTCTAGTTTTTGGAGCTGAAGCGTCGCACTCATTTGCTGTGCCATAGGTCTCTCTCATTAGCACTTTTAGTCGAGCTTTGTTCCACAGGTGACATGAAGGCACACTAGGAAAACAATCTTGATAGACATGGTTTGACATGACCAACAACAAAATCAAAATGGCCGAGTCGACAACAAAACCTTTGTGATCGTCTCTAGCGATTTTTCTTCCTGTCCTGTCTAAACTTGACAGTTGTTTGACAAAAAAGTGCAGCAGCATAGCATTGTCATCAAAATTCCTAGCATCAGCCTGTTACACCAAAAGTGTAGCACTTAGCAGCTCTGCACAATAAAAACGGAATGGAGAATGCACTTTTGCAGCTTGTAAATTATGAGCACTTAACGTTTTTCTTGCTTCTAGAAATAATGTATGATGATTTGTAATTGACAGGAGTATAGAAGTTAGATGATTCTGAGCAAGATGATTGTAAACTTTCAGAGAGTGAAGTTGGCAGTGATAAGATTGGTTGCTAAAATGGCAGTTGAAACGCAGTTGGAAAGATGTTATAGCAGTGACGAGAAAACATGAACAGCAGAGGTGCTCCTCTCAACCCCCAAATTCAGCGTCAGCCATGGTTGGACCATGGTGGGTGCATTAACTGGCAATGCAGTGCCCCATGACATGGTCTCTACCCCCAGACTTTCTCTTTTCAGGAAAGGAACCAACCAGTCAGGTCTGCGTGAATCCATGATCGATCAGAAGAGTAAATGCTCCAGAGAGAAACGTAGTCCCCATGCAGCCTTTATCAGGGTTTCATGTGCTGTTGTCAACATGAATATATTCATACAACTGGCTAAAATCAGAAATAAATCTGGAAAGGGTGGCTGGCTGTATACAGATTTAAATACATCAACGGGTACAAACATGCACAGCTGTGTCATGCATCCCACTCCAGCCAGGATGGCTTCCAAGTCCTATTGTCTCCAACCCCTGAACTTTGGTACCATTAACCCAAGGACTTACCAAAACATAATGCATGCCAAATGTATTTGTCAATCGGTCCCAAGTCAGGATTAGAGACTGTTCAGTCTGGGCCCAGTGGTCATTTACAGTGTGTTTTGGTCAGTGATATTTAATGATTTTGTTCTAATCAGTAGATCTTGATCTTGTTTTCTTCTGTTTGGTTTGGCTTGTATCAGTGCATCAAGTGTTAACGTGTAGCTGTACATGTACAATTGACTTTCATTAAGTCTGTTTTCAAAAACAGTTTAAGTTACTGTGGCGAACAATGAAACCACATGAAATACAGTTTCTGTTTTATAATTAACTAAATTGTGCGTCAGTGCTGATACCAGCATGCAGCAAAAGATCATAACGTTCATAAATTGTTCTTTAAATGCATCTTAGACTCAATTTTGACACTTAGGCATTAAAAGTAACATTTCAGGAAACTGTCATATTAAAAGAAACATTTCAAGAAACTGTCTGTCAAATCCCTTGTGTTTATTTGCTTGTTAAAATTTTGCTGCTCTTGGCAGTATCTGAGTAGCTATAGAATTTTTTTTAATGTAAGATATCGCTGTAGGTTGCTATACTCACTGTGAGTGTGAAACCTCATGAACTCTTTCCTTAATAATTCATCATGAAGCAATATCAGTGTCAGACCTTAGTCCTTTTCATAAGAATTTTTATTACAGTTGTGCTTACTGTTTATAATGTATTGTTTAAATGTTTTTTTTTTTTTTTTCGTCCGTTTGTTTTTTTGATATGTAGAGAGTTGTCTTTGACGAGGTGACAACCCTGACATGGCCCATTAAAGTCAGTAGGTCTGCAAGCAATGCTCAAAAGAAGAATCCAAAGACTGAGAGAAGACAGAAAAATTTAGTTCATTTAATGATCATATGTACTGTTCGGCCATTGTTAGGAGAAAAGTTCACAAATCACTAATATGTCTTTCTCCCCCCCCCGTCTCTCCAGTCTCCCAAACCATCGAAATTTTACGTTAAGGTAAAGTGTACTTTCTATGTGTACAATCATTAACTGTTTAAGTTGTGGGTGTGTGTATCTGTTTTGTGGTGTATGATAATCGGTTATGTAAAAAGTCATGCTGAATGTCTTCAAAACCATGATAATCCTTGTATTTTTAGCAAACGTCAAGGTTGTGGCTCACATTGAGAATCACTCTGGGGAAATTGAGATTTTCATGACTGTGGTTATTGAGACCACGAGGCTTGAAGTGGTGTGTAACAGTCACAAGAAGACTTTCATCTTTTTAAAAGTAACTTTTCACTGCCAGCTTATAGCAGCCTTGTTGTCAGTGCGCACCAAGGATGTTTTTAAAGTCAAAATGGTGAAACATAAATCTGTTACATTGTGAAGTTGTGCTTTTGATTTTATGAAGTTGATCCAGGCAGTTGCTCTGCATGTACTTTTATTTATCAAGGTCCACCGAAGCCTTGGAGAGTTAACTGGTTTTATAGTCTAAATCAGTATCCCATTGAACATCAACATACCTGTCTGTCTTAGAATTCAAAACTGTTTTCCATTGCCTTTACTGTAATTTTGGCATGACTTTGACAGTTGAACTATTACTAGTTGCAATCTTGCTCTGGTTTGTTTGTGCGTGTTGTTTTTAAAGAGATGGAAATTGGAATGTTGTTCATTGAAAGGGTTATACAGATTTCCCAGTTTTCACGCCAGTCTTATGTATTCCCCCTCCCAAATACAATAATTACCCAAGTTGAAATATTCTGTGCCATGATTCAAATCCCTCTTGTAGTGGACGTCATCTGATGTGGGTTGCTTCAACGAGTGAAAGTTGTAATCGAAGCAAGAAAGCCACATTGGCTGCCACAGTTTGCAGAATGGACAGGTACTTTCCATTGTTATGCTGCAGTTACATTACCCCATTGTCCATAGTGGAGCAGTGACTAGAGAATTTGTAAGGATTACATAGAATAGTATTATGCACAAGTTTCACGTGCATCAGATAATATTAGTCCTATGGTAAAAGACTGAGAAAATAGTGTTCTTCCAAATGTTATGAAAGTCTTAATTTCTTACAAGTGTTTACATTTTAATTTTGTGTACACATGGTTGGAAAGAGAGGGTCGAAGAGATCATTTGCCTTCAGTGCAAGCATGTGTAAGTTAATCGCTTGACTGCTGTGTGTTGATGTAAGCAAATCATAGTGTTTAGTTGTGCTGTGTTTAGAGTTTAAGGGAATAAAGGTATCCTGTCCATGTCTCAGGTATTTGAGCTGTGCCAGATGACTTGATCAGTCTGACCCATTCGACCTTATCCCAGGGATGTTCCAATCTCACTATTACACATTAGTCACAGTCTAGGATTTAGAACATGACTCGGCTCTTGTTCCTATTACTCTGCTTTCAGAATGTTGAACTGATATGTACTTGCGGTTTGTGTGTCTCCGGGTATGGCTTTGGACCTTCAACTGGAGTGGCTTTAATTACAGAACAAAGACTAAGCCCAAGTGTAGTTTGCTCATTAGAAGACACGTGACATCACTTGAAGCAATGCTGAAAACAAATCTGTTACTGATTTTGCCATGATGGCAGAATGTAAAGCTCATGAAAAAGTGCCCTGTATATCTTGAGGATGGAGAAACCCTTGTACAGTAAAGTGCTGTTGGATGAAGTACATCATTCAGCCCACAAAATGAGACTGGATCAGAGGTGTTGCACAAAAAACTTTGACACAGAGGAACAACGTGCAACACACGTCACGTTGCTAATAACAAACTTTGCTTCAATGTTTCTTTGATAGACAGCGTTAAATAACATCATTAAATGTACATGTGAATGTGTGTGTGTGTGTGTGTGTGTGTGCACATAGATGCTGGCTATTGAGAACAGTAACCTTTTTCATGAAAAATGATGGTAACTTTGGGGGAATAGAAGGAAACATTCTGATGCTGCTGGCCAGTGAATGAGGATTATTTCCTGCTGTCTTGTCTTGTAAGGATATGGAGGATGTGACACAACAGCAGCCGGTAATTTTTTTTTTTAATGACAGCTGTGAAGCATTTGAAGTGATGGTGGGAAATCTTAACAGGTTATCATTAAATGTCCTTTTAACTGTCAGTTTGGATGAGCAATATGGTGTTCTGTGTGTATGTGTGTTTATCCACTTCTAGTGGCACGTATGGAGTTAAAAGCATCATGACTGAAATTTAGAACGTCTGCATGCATGTCAGAGTGCCAACAGTTCCTCAAAATGCAGAAATACATATATATATATATATATATATATATATATATATATATATATATATATATATATATGATGTATCTGAAACCAAAGTGGTTAGTCGTCTGCATTGTTATGCCTTTTAACAAACCTGAAAACATGAGACAAGGTGACGTGCAAGGGAGCGGCAGAGTGAGTTGGCATAAGCTCAGAGTTCTATGTATGTATGAAAATATGTTCCAATTTGCTGTCATCATCTGCCATTGTGGACTTATTTGGTATCACGGAATAAACTTAACAGAAATTTTATTTGTTGTGTTGTGGACTTGCACAGTATTACATTCTGTGTGTGAACCTTGACAGAAATTTTATTTGTTGTGTTGTGGACTTGCACAGTATTACATTCTGTGTGTGAACCTTGACGATAGAAAAAGCCGTTTTTTATCCGATTCCTTTTCAGTGCTAGTAGAAAAAAAGGAGCAATAACTATTAAAACAAAGGTCAACAATGCTTGTCAAAGCCATGATCGATATTCACCATTTAGTGTTTGTCATTGTAACCCATCACTACCAAATAATGCTGGCATTGCCATTTTCATGCTTCCAGGTTTAACCTGTCATCAAAGTATCCTTATACTCTTGTTCCAGTCTGCAAAGCTTTTAGTGCAACATTCTTTAAAAAAATGAAAAGATGTTTTCTATTTTAAGAAGACCACACTTTTCAGACGCACTCACTTAAGGTCAATGCTTTTGAAAAGCGTGGTCCCCATTCAATCAAAGATAGACTTCTAGTTCAATTTTTTTTTTTTTTCACTCACATATGTAACAGAGCGAGTCCATGTTATTCTGTTTCAGCTGTCCATGTGCATTAGTATGTGTGTGAGTATATATGTGTGTTTCCGAAGTAAGCTCCAACTCTTGATATTTCTCAGCAGTAACTCAAGCACTTGCATAACCAAATGTTACAGAACAATAATGTAATGAATATCTACTAAACCTTTACAACTCTCCCCTGCATAAAGTTATCAAATAGTGAAGGCTGTTGATCTGTGATAAATGTTTTCAGTAATTTGATATTACAAAATTGACATTTCTTAGAAATTGTGATCCACCACAAAATTAGTTTTTTACACTTAACAGTTTTCAGTAATTTCAATATTACAAAATTGACATTTCTTAGAAATTGTGATCCACCACAAAAGTTTTTTTTTTACACTTAACAGATGAGTGAGTGTTTATATACAATTATTGTATCAGATAGTAAATTTCATTCTGTCAAGATAGGATCATCTACTGTGATTTTTCCAAGGCAAAGGAGCAGATATAAATAAATGCATTACTAATCTTAAATAAATGTCAGCGAACCGCCCAGAGAAACGTGGACAAACGAGTCAAAAGACAACACACAACGCGTTTTTCGACCTCTTAGGTCTTCCTCAGGTGAAACAAAGACGGGCAAAATAACGAAAATGCACTTAGCTTTGATCGCTTCAGATTGCTTCTGAGTTCAGCGCAAGAAAGGCGTTGAATGAGAATGAGGCTGTCCGAAGGGAAATAATATGTGAGTCAAAGTCATACTGATGATAATAATATTACTGATAGGAATACAAATAATGGTCAAAATATTATTTTTTAAAAAAAAAATTGTCAATAAGTATGGGTATGGGAGAAAGGGGAGTGGGTTAGAGGATTCTTAAACAGCAGGGTTGCCGTGGCAACAGTCTCAAAGGCGAAGGCGATGGTGATGTCAATACTAGTAGTAGTATCAATACTAGCAATATATATTACTGAACAGTACTACTAACAACGATAGTGAAGGTTAAGGTAATACAAAACACAATACAGAATTATATTTAGAAAATACATTTTTATAATAATCAAATAAATAAATAATTGAGTGCGTGCGCATGCGTGTGTGTGTGTGTGCGCGTGTGTGTGTGTGTGTGTGTGCGCGTGCGCGCACGCGCGCGCGTGCGCGTGTGTGTGTGTGCTTGTGTGCGTGTGTGTGTGTGTGTGTGGATATGTGTGTGGGGGGGGGGGGGGGGCGCATAGTCATCAAACATGCTAATAACTATGCGCACCCCCCTCCCCCCCCCCTACACACACACACACACACACACACACACACACACACAGTGGGACACACGCGCACGCGCGCGCACACACACACGCGCGCACAAACGCGCGCATTTATTTATTTATTTGATTATTATAAAAATGTATTTTCTAAATATAATTCTAAGAGGTCTAAGACCTAAGAGGTCGAAACGCGTTGTGAGTTGTCTTGTGACTCGTTTGTCCACGTTTCTCTGGGCGGTTCGCTGACATTTATTTAAGATTTGTTTAGATTTCCGCCTGCAGTCGTTTCACTTTGCAACTAAATGCATTACTAGTAGAGCATTTCCACCTGGCTTGGCCCCATCCACAACCCGCCTCGTTACATCCCCATTCCTTCTCTCCGTCAGCCTCTTTTCTTTCTCTCTCTGTCTACATTATCGTAGCAGCGTTGCTTCTCAGCAGCTTGTGCGTAGAGATTGGGACTTGGATAAGACCTGGAAGACTCTCCAGCTCCAGAATGCAAGACCCTAACTCTAGCTGTATACAACAATTTAAAAATCACTTGTATTGATAAGCTATACTTCTATGTAGGGACAGTAGAGTTGCCTTGTTCTCCGTCGATGCCTTACCGCCACCACAAACTATGCAATATAGTTTGTATTAACTCTCACCATGGACAATGTTTTTACTCCCAGTCCACAGACCATCTCCTTTTCCCCTCCCACTACCACCTCCCTCCACCTCCCCTCTTTAATTTGAGCCATACTTTTCTCGCACAACATATGCATATGCTGCGGGGCTGAATCCTCTGCGCCATTAGGAGTTGGCTTAATGTAGAACATTGAGATATATTTTTTGTCTACTCACACAGCTTGTGCCGCGAGCAGAGTGAGTGAGCAATGGCTGTCAACCACTATTATCGTCTTCTGTAGCCTGGTGGTTTGACAAGTCGAATGAGGCTAAATAGGACATTTCATGTCTTACCGCAGCTGGATACAAAAGATCAAATTACCTGCTGACTGACCCCCCCCCCCCCCCCCCCCCCCCCCCCCCTCCCCCCTTCCCTTTTCCCCTCGTCCATGACAGCTGCAGAGGCTTGGCATCATATACAGTACACGCTGAACGCGGTGGCTGGCCAGGCCATCAGACATGTAGGATTTTTTTTGTTTTTTGCTCTCCCCACGTTTTTTCCTTCTTCCGTCGATATTATGCCACAGTGTGGCCCTATCGACTACACACCAAGATCAAGATCAGGATCAAGTTTTACATTTGTGTGGAATGGCCCAGCAGAACGTTTTGATTGCCCTCGATTATCATGATGTTTTTTTGGGTTTTTTTTTTTTTTTTTTTTTTTTTTGGGGGGTTTTTGTTTTTTTTTTCATCGTGGCTTAAGTGTCTCCCGCCAGGCTCTGTTGAATGCCTTCCCGCCGTCTACGACAAAGTGGTTGAACTTCCTAGCTTCTCGTCTATAAACGATAATTTTTCGCAAAGACAGTGCGCAGGTTAAAGATTTGTTTGATGGCACCAAGCGTCTGCATTTTCACGGGTTCTTCCGCAATAAGTATGGTCACCAGCTCACAGCTGTAATGTAGTTATTTGAGGATCGGCACAATCGATCAATCTTCCGATACAGTTGGTCGAAAGGTCTTGCTTGTTTCATCGACTGTGTATGAATATTTCAAACTGTTTTATGCATGTGGTACCGAGAGAGTCTCGATTAGTGTGACGGTCACGGGAGTCACAGAGGGCGTCCATTTTAAATTTCATGACAACCGTTGCGCCGGTTTATAAGCGTGTGTATATATATATATATATATATATAAGTTTTTATATATATATATATATATATATCACACCGTTTCTGGTGTCAACTTCACTGCAGTCTATTTCCCCGAAGTTGCAGTATAGCTGCCTTAATGGCGGGA
>JADBJO010002820.1:47500-62500 GCA_016801955.1 Conus betulinus | reverse complement strand
GCACAGGGAAACACACGTTTTCAATTCTAAATAAATTCTTAAACATCTGCTTGTTAGAATCCTTTGAAATATGAGGTTTCGCTTTAATATTTGCAGTGGCGTACCCAAGGTAGGCTGCAGCAAAGATAGCTCTGTGTATTTAACAGTTTTATACGTCATATCATCTGAAGCCACAGCAGTGAAAAGTGTCAACAGTGTGCTATGATTTATTTTACTTTTTTTCACTAGGATTACACATCTAGAATATCTCAAGGTTTCTCTGCATGTATTCAAAGTAACAGTGAAATTTTATGCCTCTTTTCTCCTCATTTGCTGTTGTCATACAAGCCAAGCAAACGTAAACATGATTGCGTTCTCTTACGTTTCGTTATGTTGTTTCCGTGCCTGTTGCGTTGCTAATCCACCCAAATATATTTAAGTCTACGCTCATTGCAACGTTCGCGTTTCATCCTTTCCATTGACATAGCCTATAACAATTGCTTATCACGCATATATTAGGGCACGTAAAATAAAATAAGAAAAGTGCGAAAATCGCCCGTCTGCAACCGTCGTAAGTACGTGCGGCGCGTGCGGCGCATACGGCTGCAGGGAAGTGACGTTGCGCTGCCGCGCCCGTCGCGAAAGTATTGAAATAGAAGATTTTGCTGTAATAATTGCAGTGGCGTACCCAAGGTAGGCCGCAGCAAACACTGGACACCAGCATGACTCGTTTGTTTCGACAAACAGACTCGAGGAAATTTCACTCATCAAGACATGAACGGGAAGTATTTCGGAAAATTTTAGCTTCACAAATACATTTTCTTGCAATTAAAAAAAAAAACACCCTGACATTCCCATCTACATCAAGTGCACTGATCCATACACAAAGAGAGCAGGCACACAACAAAGGAGTTTAAATGCACACAAAGTGATGCAATCACATCAATATAACTGTTTAGATTTTTTTGTGCTCGGTTGAGAGATAACACTGACCACAAATTACACATTCTTATTTGCACAAAATATACAGACCAAGACACACACATGTATTCAGTTGGAAACATTTTTTGTACTCTACTAATTAGATACCTTTCAAAATATGCGATTTTGCTGTAATATTTGCAGTGGCGTACCCAAGGTAGGCCGCTGCAAAGATTGGACAGCAGCATCAGTCCTTTGTTTCGACAAACAAATACAAGGAAATGTTCACTCTTCAAGACATGGACGGGAACTTTCTGGGACATTTTAGCTTCACAAACACATATTTTTGAAATAATTTTTAAAGTAAAATACATTTAGCTTCACAAATACCTCTTTTTTGAAATATTTTTTTAAAGTAGAATACACCCATACATTTCCATCTACAGCAAATGCACTGAGTGGGCAGACACACAAGGAAGGAGTTTTAATGCAAACTAAGCCATATAATCACATCAGTATAACCGTTAAGGATTTTTTTTTTATCAGAACAAGATAACACTGCACACAAAGCTACACATGTTCATTTTCATGGAACATACAAAACAAGACATACATACAGGAAGACGACATGTATTCAGACGAAAACATCATCTTGTAAATCTATTTATTAGGTACCCTTTTAAAATATATGAAATTTCACTGTAATGTTTGCAGTGGCGTACCCAAGGTAGGCCACAGCAAAGATTGGACAGCAGCATCACTCCTTTGTTTCGACAAGGAAATTTCCACTCCTACACATTCCCATCTACAGCAAGTGCACTGATCTATACACAAAGAGGGCAGACACACAACCAAGGACTTTAAATACACACAAAGTCACATTATCACATCAATATCATCGTTTAGGGGTTTTGTTTGTTTGTTTTGTCTTTTTTTGTTGTCGAAACAGGATAATATTGCACACTAGTTTTACATTTTCATTTCCATCAAACGTAAAAACCAAGACATACACACAGAAGACGCATGTGTTCGGTTGGAAACATTTTCTTTTAAATCTACTTATTAGGAGCCCTTTGAAATATGAGATTTCGCTGCAATATTTGCAGTGGCATAC
Source organism: Conus betulinus (assembly GCA_016801955.1). Lineage (NCBI taxonomy): Eukaryota > Metazoa > Mollusca > Gastropoda > Neogastropoda > Conidae > Conus > Conus betulinus. The sequence goes on along the minus strand of JADBJO010002820.1, from coordinate 60,486 downwards.
TCATGGTAGGCCACAGCAAAGATTGGACAGCAGCATGATTCATTCGCTTCAACAATCAGATACAAGTAAATTTCCACTCTTCAAGACATGAACGGGAACTACCTATAAAATGTTAGCTTGACAAATACATTTTTTTTGAAAAAAAAAAAAAAAAAGTAAAAATATACCCAGAGACATTCCCATCTAGAGCGAAGGCACTCGTCCATACACAAAGAGAAAACAGACACACGACTGAGGAGTTTAAATGCACACAAGGTCATAGAATCACATCAATAAAACCGTTTTCGTTTTTTTTTTTTTATTTTATTTTTTTTTTTTTGTTTGTTTCTTTGTTTTTGTTTTTGGGTCAGGACAGGACAGATAACACTACACACGAATTACACATTCTCATTTCAACCAAACATACAAACCAAGACACACACACCGGGAGACACATGTATTGACTTGGAAACGTTTTCTTCTTCACAATCTACTCATTAGATACCCTTCAAAATATGAGATTTCGCTGCAGTATTTGCAGTGGCGTACCCAAGGTAGGCCACAGCAAAAATTGGACAGCAGCGTAACTTGCTTGTTTCAAAAAACACATAAAAGAAATTTCCACTCTTCAAGACAAGAACAAAAACTATGTGGAAATTTTAGCTTCACATAAACATTTTTCTTGAAAGAAAGAAAGAAAAAAAAAAAAAACACCCAGACATTTTCATCTCCAGCAAGTGCTCTGATCCATAAAAAACACACAACGAAGGAGGAGCTTAAATGCACACAACGTCACATAATCACATCAATACAAACGTTCAGAAATTTTTTTTATAACATTGCTACACAAGTTACATTCTCATTTGCACTAAACATACAAAGCAAGACACACATACAGAGAGACACATGTATTCAGTTGGAAACATTTTCTTTTAAATCTGCTTATTACGCACCCTTTCAAATATGAGATGTTGCTGTAATATTTGCAGTGGCGTACTAAGGTAGGCCAGAGCAAAGATTGGACAGCAGCATGACTCTTTGTTTTGACAAACACACACAAGGAAATGTCCACTCTTCAAGACATCAACAGGAACTATCTGGGAAAGTTTAACTTCTCAAATACATTTTTCTTGAAATAAACAAACAACGAAAAAAAAAACAGACATTTCCATCTGCAGCAAGTGCACTGATCCATACACAAAGAGGGCAGGCACACAATGAAGGCGTTTAAATGCACACAAAGGCTTACAATCACATCAGTATAACTGTGTTTAAACTTTCCTGTTTTTGTCGGAACAAGATAACACTCCATACAAGTTACACATTCTCATTTGCACCAAATATACAAACCAAAACACACACACACGCACGCACGCACGCACACGCACGCACGCACGCACACACACACACACACACACACACACACACACACACACACACACACCATACACACACACACACACACACACACACACACACACACACACACACACACACACACACACACACACACACACAGAGTAAAATCTATTCAGTTGGAAACATTTTTTTTTCAATCTACTAATTGGATACCTTTCAGAATATGAGATTTTGCTGTAATATTTGCAGTGGCGTACCCAAGGTAGGCCGCAGCAAAAAGACTGGACAGCAGCATGACTCCTTTGTTTCGACAGATAAAAGGAAATTTCCACTCTTAGACATTCCCATCTACAGCAAGTGCACTGATCCATGCACAAAGGGGCAGACACACAACAAAGACTTTAAATGCACTCAAGGTCACATTATCACATCAATCACCGCTTAGGATTTTTTTGTTTGTCTTTTTGTCAGAACACGATAATATTTCACGCAAGTTGCACATTCTCATTTCCAGCAAACATAAAAACCGACACACACACAGGAAGACACATGAATTCAGCTAGAAACATATCCTTTTAAATCTACTTATTAGGTACCCTTTGAAATATGAGATTTCGCTGCAATATTTGCAGTGGCGTAACCATGGTAGGCCACAGCAAAGATTGGACAGCAGCATGACTCATTTGCTTCGACAAACAGTTACAAAGAAATTTCCACTCTTCAAGACATGAACGGGAACATATACACAAAATGTTAGCTTCACAAATACATTTTCCTTGAAATAAACACAAAAAAAGTAAAAATATACCCATATTTCCCATCCAAAGCAGTGTGCACTCGTCCATACACAAAGAAGGCAGACACAAACAACCAAGGAGTTGAAATGCACACAAGGTCATATAACCACATCAATATAACCGTTTAGGATTTTTTTTTTTTGTCACAGGCAAGATAACACACCACACACACGAATTACACATTCTCATTTCAACCAAACATACAAACCAAGACACACACACACGCACACACACAGGGAGACACATGCACTGAGTTGGAAACATTTTCTTTATAATGTACTCATTAGGTACTCTCTGAATTATGAGATTTGGCTGCAATATTTGCAGTGACGTACCCAAGGTAGGCCGCAGCAAATAATGGACAGCAAGGTGACTCGCTTGTTTCAACAAACACATACAAAGAAATTTCCACTCTTCAAGACAAGAACAGAAACTATCTAGAAAATTTTAGCTTCACAAAAACATTTTTCTTGAAAGAAAGAAAAAAAATAAATAATACGCCCAGACATTTCCATCTCACAGCAAGTGCTCTGATCCATACACAAAGAGGGCAGGCATACAACGAAGGACTTTAAGTGCACACAAAGTCATACAATCACATCAGAATAACCATTTAGATATTTTTTTTTGTGGTCGGAACAAGATAACATTCCACACAAGTTACACATTCTCATGTTTGCACCAAATATACAAACCAAAACGCACACATACAGGGAGACACATGTATTCAGTTGGATACATTTTTGTTTAGATCTGTGCTTATTAGCACCCTTTCAAATATGAGATTTTGCTGTAATATTTGCAGTGGCGTACCCAAGGTAGGCCACAGCAAAGATTGGACAGCAGCATGACTTGTGTTTCTTTCAACAAACACAAGGAAATGTCACACTCTTCAAAACATGAACAGGAACTATCTGGGAACGTTTAGTTTCACAACTACATTTTTCTTGAAATAAAAAAAAAACCCAATTAAAAAAGAGACATTCCCATCTGCAGCAAGTGCACTGATGATCCATACACAAAGAGGACAGGCACACAACGAAGGACTTTAAATGCACAAGGTTCATACAACCCCATCAATATACCCGTTTAGATTTTTCGTTTTGTAGTCGGAACAAGATAACACTCCACACAACTTACGCATTTCCTCATTTGCACCAAACACACACACACACACACACACACACACACACACACACACACACACACGCACACACACACACGCACACGCACACACACACACACACACACACACACACACACACACACACACACACACACACACACACACACACATTTTTAGCTGCAATCTTTGAGTGGCGTACCCATGGTAGGCCATAGCAAAGATTAGACAGCAGCATGACTCATTTGCTTTGACAAACAGTTACAAAGAAAATTTTCTCTCTTCAAGACATGAACGGGAACTATCTAAAAAATGTCAGCTTCACAAATACATTTTTTCTTATGATTAAAAAAAAAAAAAGTAAAAATATACCCACATATTCCCATCCAAAGCAAGTGCACTCGTCCACACACAAAGAGTGCAGACACACAACCAAGGAGTTGAAAACACACACAAGGTCATATAACCACATCAATATAACCGTTTAGGATATTTTTTGTCACAGGAAGATAACATTGCACACGAATTACACATTCACATTTCAACCAAACATACAACCAAGACGCACACACACACACAGGTAGTCACATGTACTGTTGCAAACATTTCTTTCAATAATCTTCTCATTAGGTACTCAAAATATGAGATTTGCCTGCAATATTTGCAGTGGCGTACCCAAGGTAGGCCGCAACAAAAATTGGACAGCAGCATTACTCGCTTGTTTCAACAAACACACACAAAGAAATTTCCACTCTTCAAGACAAGAACAAAAACTACCTGGGAAATTTTAGCTTCACAAAAACATTTTTCTTGAAATAAAGAAAAGTAAAATACACAATAGACATTCCCATCTACAGCAAATGCACTGATCCATACACAACAAGGGCAGACACACAAGGAAGGAGCTTAAATGCACACAAAGTCATATAATCACATCAAAATAACCGTTTAGGATTTTTTTTTAACATTGCATACAAGTTACAAATTCTCATTTGCACTAAACATAGAAACCAAGACACACATAGAGAGAGAGACACATATATTCAGTTGGAAACATTTTCTGGGTCAATCTGCTTATTAGGTACCCTTTCAAATATGAGATTTTGCTGTAATATTTGCAGTGGCGTACCCAAGGTAGGCCGCAGCAAAGATTAGACAGCAGCATGACTCGTTTGTTTTGACACAAACATACAAAGAAATTTCCAGTCTTCAAGACAAGAACAGGAACTATCTGGGAAATTTTAGCTTCGCATATACATTCTTCTTGAAATAAAGGAAAGAAATGCTCACAGTCATCTACACACAGTGTACTGACCCATACACAAAGAGGGCAGACACACAACGAAGGAGTTCAAATGCACACAGCTGCTTTTGGTCTGTTTTTCCTTCCTAAATTTTGACTTGTTTTTTCTTCTTCCTTTTTATCTTCTCTCTCTCTTCTCTCTCTCTCTAGAAAAGTGTCGGAGGGAGGAGGGCCTCAGCACTGCTTTTTTTTTTTTTCTTTTTTTTTTGTTCTTAGAGAGGAAAAAAAAATGGCATTCATAGAAAATACTTCGTTCATCTTGGACTGATTTTGGCGTGCACATGTTCGTGAGTGTGCACGCATATGAAAATTAAGAATTGCACATTGTTCATCCTGCACAATGTTGAATGTTGCTCAAGTATTTGCAATAACATATCGAGGACAGGCCATTGCAAACACTGGAGAAGTAATGTTCGCAATCGCGTACGCATGATAGGCCTTTGCAGATACTAGAGTAACATTCAATTTCGTGAAGGATGAACAACATGCAGATTTTTAATATGAACAACACTATTCTTGTATTGATCTAAAACAAATCCACGACATATCCTAACCACACAGAATATTTCAAAAGGCAAATATGAAATAAAGATACGTCATCCCCCTCTTCAATCCTCACCCCCATTCCACTACACCCAACTCCGTCCCCCATCCGATCCTATTTGGATGGTACCTGGGTAATTGTTCCTTCACAATTACATTTTTGTTTAAATATTTTTAAAAAAATTAAAAAAAGAAAAAGTAAAACGCATCCCAAACATTTCCACTTACAGCAAATGCAGTGATCCATACATAAAGAGGGCAGATACACAAGGAGGATTTCAAATCCACACAAAATTTCCTTTTCGTCCCCTTTGCATCCTGATTATTGCCCTCCTATTTCTTTCGTTTTCTCCTTTTTTTTTTTTCTTTGCGGAAGGGGAGAAGGGGGAGGGTCTCCGTCTTTTTTCTTCTTTTTTTTTTGGTGGGTCCTTCTACCTCCAATTTTTCCCACTTTTTTGTTTGTTTCTTTTCTTTTCTTTTCTTTCTTTCTTTCTTTCTTTCTTTTTTTTTTTTTTTTTTTTTTTTTTTTTTTTTTTTTTTTGAGTGGGTCCTCCATCCTCCTATTTTTTCCCACTTGTTTTCTCCCATTGCTCAGAGACGCATTCTCACCATGCACAGTCTGTGTGTTTCATTATCGATGGACATTCGCTTGCTGATTTTAGTATTTTGACGTATGATACAGAGCGTCTGGGTTTATTACTGTACTAATGTGTGGTGTGCTGACACATTCATACAACTACATTTACTGATTTAACACAGTGAAAGAGAACGGCGAAAGCACTGTACACTGGACAAGTCATATACTTTCACATAAGGCTTATAATACAACATTGGTCTTCGAGGAAGGCATGATCAAAGCGAGAAAAATGAGAAGGGTATCTGTGAGAAGAAGAAGAAGAAGAAGAAGAAGAAGAAGAAGAAGAAGGACTAAACCAAAACCAAATATATAAGAAGTGGAAAAGAAAACCCATGAAAGGACACTAAATTCTATGAAAGGAGGACACTAAATTCTATGAAGTAAAGACACTGAATCCAATGAAAGGAGTCACTAGACCCAACGGCCCGCAAACAAGGGGCACTGAATCCCATGAAAGGACTCGAAGTCAACACTAAATCCTGTGAAAAGACACGTAAGTCAAACAAAAGGAGGACATTATATTCTATGAAAGAATGACGTTTACACGAAATCCTGAGAAAGAAAAAAATGCCATGAAAGAAGGACACTGAAATGCTATGAAAGCAGGACACTGAATGCTATGAAAGAAGGACACTAAATGCTATGAAAGCAGGACACTGAATGCTATGAAAGAAGGACACTAAATGCTATGAAAGCAGGACACTGAATGCTATGAAAGAAGGACACTGAAATGCTATGAAAGAAGGACACTAAATGAATGCTATGAAAGGACACTGAATGCTATGAAAGAAGGACACTGAATGCTATGAAAGGACACTGAATGCTATGAAAGAAGGACAATGACTGCTGAATAAAAGAAAGAAGGACACTGAATGCTATGAAAGAAGGACACTGAATGCTATGAAAGAAGGACACTGAATGCTATGAAAGAAGGACACTGAATGCTATGAAAGGGACACTAATGCTATGAAAGAAGGACACTGAATGCTATAAAAGAACTAAATGCTACGAAGGACACTAAATGCTATGAAAGAAGGACACTGAATGCTATGAAAGAAGGACACTGAATGCTATGAAAGAAGGACACTAAATGCTATGAAAGAAGGACACTAAATGCTATGAAAGAAGGACACTGAATGCTATGAAAGAAGGACGATGAAGAAGGACACTGAATGCTATGAAAGAAGGACACTGAATGCTATGAAAGAAGGACACTAAATGCTACGAAAGAAGGACACTGAATGCTATGAAAGGAGGACACTGATTGCTATGAAAGAAGACACTGAATGCTATGAAAGAAGGACACTGAATGCTATGAAAGAAGGACACTAAATCATATGAAAGGAGGACAGTAAACCCGCTCCGCTGTGGTCCCGTTCCCAGCACCCCCGCCTGACCGTCCTCCCGGCGTCTTTCCAGGCTGCTGACAGCCTAACAGTGTCTTCCTCGGGCTGTAGACAGCCTAACGGCGTCGCCCCTACACTGTTGTCTCGTTGCCGGCACCTCCCCAGGCAGTCGTCCTGTTCCCTGTGTTCACACCGAGCTGTCGTCCCATTCCCGGCGTTCCCAGCAGAGAGCGTCTGTGTCAGGCTGTCGCCTCGTCCCCGGTGTCTGCGCCAGGCTGTCGTCACGTTTTCGGCGCCTGCACCAGGCTGTCGGTCACGTTTTTGGCGCTTGCACCAGGCTGTCGTCACGTTTTCGGCGCTTGCACCAGGCTGTCGTCACGTTCCCGTGTCTCTCCCGGCTGTCGACACGTTTTCGGCGCTTGCACCAGGCTGTCGTCACGTTTTCGGTGTCTCTCCCGGCTTTTCGTCCCGTTTTGGGCGTCTCTCCCGGGCTGTCGTCGTCCGTTCCCGGTGTCTCTCCGGGCTGTCGTCCGTTCCCGGCGTCTCTCCGGGCTGTCGTCCGTTCCTGGCGTCTCTCCCGGGCTGTCGTCCGTTCCCGGCGTCTCTCCCGGGCTGTCCGTCCCTTCCCGGCGTCTCTCCCGGGCTGTCGTCACGTTCCCGGTGTCTCTCCCGGGCTTTTCGTCCCTTCCCGGCGTCTCTCCCGGGCTGTCGCCCGTCCCCCGCGTCTCTCTTCCGGGCTGTCGTCCGTTCCCGGCGTCTCTCCCGGGCTGTCGTCCGTTCCCGGCGTCTCTCCCGGGCTGTCGTCCGTTCCGGCGTCTCTCCCGGGCTGTCGTCCGTTCCCCGGCGTCTCTCCCGGGCTGTCGTCCGTTCCCGGCGTCTCTCCCGGGCTGTCGTCCGTTCCCGGCGTCTCTCCCGGGCTGTCGTCTCGTTCCCGGTCTCTCTCCCGGGCTGTCGTCTCGTTCCAGGGTGTCTCTCCCGGGCTGTCGTCCCGTTTCAGACGTCTCCCCTGTGCTGTAGTGCTGTGTTCAAGTTCCGATTAGCCGTGTGTATGTGCATGTATCTGTGTGTATTTTCAGCATGTGTGTTGTGAGAAAGAGAGAAGACAGAGACAGAGAGAGAGAGAGTGTGTGTGTGTGTTTTTCTGTGCGTGTGTTTGTGTGCAAGGTCCTGTGCGCGAACGTGTGCATGCATGTGTGTTAAAGTATGCAAGGACACTATTTTTTGTTCAGAAGGACGGCAAACCTTGTGGAAGAAGAGAACATCAGAAAGGACACTAAACTCTGTGAAAGAGGAGGGCATTAAAACCCTAAGAAAGGGGGACACTAAACCATGTGGGAAAAAAAGCCAGGAAACAATATGAAAGGACACTAGAGCCTGCCAAGGAAAAGGGTATTATACCATCAGGATAACAAAGTGGACCCTACGAAAGGAGAGAAAAAAAAAATCCATCAAAAAGAGAAAACTAAACCCCATGAAAGATGAGATACTCAACTCCATGAAAAACACAGTAACACTAAATCCTGTGAAGGAAGAGGACAGAAGACCATGAAAGGATTCTAAATCCTGCAGAAAGTACAACAAACCCTATGGAACAAGAGAGCACAAACCCCGTGAAAGGAGGATACTAAACCCTATGAAACGACACAAACGCTGGAAGAGGAGGACACAAAACCCTATGAAAGAAGTAAAGGATACTTCACCTTATGGAAGAACACAGGATCCTATAAAATTAGAACAGTACACTCTCTCTGAAAAGAGATTCTTTCTTTCTTTCTTTCTGCGTACGCAGGCTGATACTACTCTGCGGACACTGCCTGTGTAGACAGACAGTGGAGTTTTGTGTGTATGACGTTTTTTTTTATCCCGCCATTTAGGCAGCCATACTCCATCTTCGGGGAAAGTGCATGCTATGTGTAACGTGTCATCCATACCAACAGCCAAACTGGCCTTCTCTTCCAAAAGTTGGTGATGGGATTTTACGTGTGTGCAAGATGTTGTGCGTGCGTTCACACACGGAACCTCGGTTTATAGTCTCATTCGAAGGACTGTATGTGGAATGGAGTCAGAACCAATGTTAACTCCGAGGAAAAATCCCCCTGTACCGAAATTCGAACCCGCAACCCCAGGATCACGAGTCCGGCGCTCTACCAACTGAGCTATTCCGGCCCCCTGAAAAGAGATGATAGTAAATTCAATGAAAAAGGACATTAAATCCTTTGAGAGAAGACAGACACTACACCTGTGAAAGCGAAACAAATGTTTCGGAAAGAGAACACCAAACCCTGTGAAAAAAAAAACACCGAGTCTAACAAAAAAGAATAGGACATTAAACCCTATGGAAAAGGACACTAAACATCGCGAAAGAAAGACAGTAAACTTAACTAGCCCTCTGAATGGAGCAAACTGAACTCTACGAAAGGAAGACACTAAAACCTATGAAAGAGAGGCATTATTCCTATGGCGTGGTCAACATATTGACGCCGATTAGCACGTCAGACATTCTGAGGAATGAGAGAGACACTAGGAGAGGTGCCAGGTACACGCACAAGGAAATGTTTCAGAAACAAGATCACAGACTTCCTTTGAGGCTCTGCAGCTCATTCCCGAAGAATCTGTAAACATGCGTCCATGTTCCAGATCCCCAAGGTATCAGACTTGCTACATCACCGAGTCACTCTCTGATGCCTTTCTGAAGCATTTCCTCTGGTACCCCTGTTCTGTATCCTTGTTCCTCAGAAGACTGACATGGGAAACCGGAGCAATCATGTTGATATGAAAGAAAGAAATCTGAACCCTAAGAAACAGAGAGCATTAGGCCTTAGGAAAATAAAAGACACTCAACGTAGTAAAGATGATTAAATCCTAAGAAAGAAAGCACTGAACCCAAAAGAAAATATAAAATTCTGTGAAGGAAGAAGACTCTAAATCCTGAAAAGGAAAAAAACTCTAAGCCTATGGATGGAAAACAACGTGCGAAACCCTTGCGAGAAAACAGCACACTCTGTAAAAAAAATAATAAATAACCTGTAAAAAATACAATAATAAAAAAAAAATGCGCAAGAAGTAAAGAATGAAAGAAGAAATGAAAAGAAAAGTAAAAGAAGAAGAAGAAGAAGAAGAAGAAGAAGAACAACAAAAAAACACAAGGAAGAAACAAGAGAAGAAACAAGAAGAACAACAAGAACAAAGAAGAGAAGAAGAAAGAGAGGTGAGACGATGAGACAGACAGACAGACAGACAGACAGACAGACAGACAGACAGACAGACAGACAGAGAGAGAGAGAGAGAGAGAGAGAGAGAGAGAGAGAGAGAGAGAGAGAGAGAGAGAGAGAGAGAGACCAAATAAATAGGAGGAGGACAACACTTTCCTTTTTTGAAATGCTGCATTCAAGACCACGTGACCTGGTCTCCATTTTCCGTGGCCGTTGATGTAGTTTCTTCTACCTGTGGAGCGCCAAAAACAGTATCTTTAGCTCCTTATTTTCAGTGCAAAGAAACCTGATCCACCCAATATGGCCAACTCACTTTAACGTAGAGTCACAATCCTTCCCTCTAACAATATTTTGTTTTAAACTATTTTGTCCACTGCATGAAAAGGTTCTACTATACAGCATATCATGACAAAGTAAAGTAACATTACGTACCTTCAACAATTAGTTCTGGATAATTCTGGTTGTAACTTGCATTACTGGTACGAGAATGACCTAATTAATAACCAAAAGAGGTATCATACAAGGATGCTAAGTTTTAATTTCATTACTAGCAACGCCCTAACAGTACGGCGAGTGTTTTTTTCCGTTGTTTTTGTTTGTGTTTTTGTTTTTTTTTCATATTATTATTATTAACCACTGTAGCTGCTTACAGTCCATACATAATCTGTTCTAAACTTCCGTCGAAATCTTTTTCTCGCTATACTTGTGTAGCACATACATGGAAGTATGTCATAATACAGAAGTACATTAAAGAAAAGCAGTCACTTAAAAAGATCGGTGAAAATACACATAGCCTAGACAAGACGGCAATGAATAGTTGATGTAGAATACGGCAATTCTCTTAACTGTGTATAATATGACAGTCAAAATATTTACAACTCATTTTATGCATGTTTTACAGTGACAAAAAATCTGTCTTTTTGTCAGCTGCTCCCTGTGTGTGTGTGTGTGTGTGTGTGCGTGTGCGTGTGCGTGTGCGCGTGCGCGTGCGCGCGCGCGCTTGTGTGTGTGTGTGTGTGTGTTGGTGTGTCTCTTGTGCGTTTATGCGCCTGTGTATGCCTCCCTGGGTGAGTGCGTGCGCGTGCGTGCGTGTAGTGCTTTGCTCTCCCTGCGGACTGTGCACCGCCACCCTGCCTATATAAAACCTGAGCGAGAACCGCCAGGGTGGTCATGTCGTGTCAGCATTCTGGCGTCCAGAAATATGTTTGGGTGAAAAAAAATCAGCTTCCTTTCTTGATTAGTCTGTCCAGTTCTCACCTGCACCTGGGTGGCTCGTCCTGTGTCCTTGCGTCCTCCCATGGCCGTCATCCTCCTGTTCCTGGTCGTCTTGTTCCTGGCGTCTCCGGGTGGTCGTCCTGTTCCTGGCGTCTCCCCTGGGTGGTCGTCCTGTTCCTGGCGTCTCCCCTGGCTGGTCGTCCTGTTCCTGGCGTCTCACTGGGTGGTCGTCCTGTTCCTGGCGTCTCCCTGGGTGGTCGTCCTGTTCCTGGCGTCCTCCCCTGGGTGGTCGTCCTGTTCCTGGCGTCTCCCCTGGGTGGTCGTCCTGTTCCTGGCGTCTCCCTGGGTGGTCGTCCTGTTCCTGGCGTCTCCCCTGGGTGGTCGTCCTGTTCCTGGCGTCCTCCCTGGGTGGTCGTCCTGTTCCTGGCGTCCCCTCCCTGGGTGTTCCTCGTCCTGTTCCTGGCGTCTCCCCTGGGTGGTCGTCCTGTTCCTGGCGTCTTCCCTGGGTGGTCGTCCTGTTCCTGGCGTCCTCCCTGGGTGGTCGTCCTGTTCCTGGCGTCTTCCCTGGGTGGTCGTCCCCCCCGTTCCTGGCGTCTCCTTTGGACTGTCCTCCCGTTCCCGGTGTCTCCCTCGGGCTGTCGACAGCATGAGAGCGCCTCCCCTCCCCTTTTTACTTTTTTTTTTTTTTTTTAAGTGGCATCAGTTGTCGGATCAATGGAGCACCTAAGACGGTGACTTTTTTTTCTCCTAAGGCCGAAATCCACCTCTTCATTTTTTGGTGCTTCACATTGTCCTCTTCATCTGCCAAAAAAAAACCACCAAAAAAAAAACAGGGAAAAAAAAAAAAAACAATTTCCACAGCTAGCTTTTTTTTTTTTTTTTTTTTTTTTTTTTTTTTTTTTTTTGCAGTCTCTTACACACCATACATAGTCTGTATGTTTTCTCACACAAATGGACACATTCTTGCTGGTTTTAGTGTTTTGGCGTTTGATACAATGTGTCTGGGTTTGTTATGTTCTAATGTGTGGTGCACTGGCACACTCACTCTGATAATACGCTGCATATACAAAGAAAACAACAGACAGACAGAGAAAAAGAAGAAAGAAGAAAGAAAAGAAGGAAGAAAGAAGAGAAGAGAAGAAAAGACAAAAAACGAAAAAGAGTTAATAGCTGTGTAAAAACAAACGGAATAATAAAATTAATGCGCAGTTGTTAAGCAAATGTGAAATACAATAATCTTCAGGCCTAGATAATAAACAATAATCTTCAGGCCTATTTTTTTCAAATACCAAACTGACACATTTTCGACACTCAAACGCAACGGTCTCCACTACACACTGTTGTCTCGTTTCTTGGCTCCTCTTCTTGGCAGTCGTCCCATTCCTGTTTTCTTTTTTTCTTTTTTTTTTTTGGGGGGCTCCAACCGGACCATTGACAACAGACAGACATACAGATCCCTTTTTCATGTTCTT
>JADBJO010002820.1:35000-37500 GCA_016801955.1 Conus betulinus | reverse complement strand
CTGGGCTGTGGTCCCCGTTTCTGATGTGTGTCCTTAGGCTGTCATCTTGTTCCCAGTGTGTCCCCTGGGCTGTGGTCCGTTCCTGATGTGTCCCCTGGGCTGTGGTTTGTGTTTCTGGTGTGTCCGCTGGGCTGTCATCTTGTTCCCAGTGTGTCCCCTGGGCTGTCGTCTTGTTCCCAGTGTGTGTGGGCTGTGGTCTTGTCCCCAGTGTGTCCCCTGGGCTGTGGTTCCGTTCCTGGTGTGTGTGTGCTGTGCTGTCATCGTGTTCCCGTGTTGTGTCCCTGGGCTGTGGTTCCGTTCCTGATGTGACCCCTGGGCTGTGTTGTTCCCGGTGTCCCTGGGCTGTTGTCCGTTCCCGGTGGTGTCCCTGGGCTGTGTCTCGTTTCCCGGTGTGTCCCCTGGGCTGTCGTGTCGTTCCGGTGTGTCCCTGGGCTGTGTCCCGTTCCCAGTGTGTGTCTCTTGGCTGTGTGGTCCAGTTCCCTGTGTGTGTCCTCTTGGCTGTGGTCCGTTTCCGATGTGTCCCTCTGGATCGTAGTTCCTGAGATCTCCTCCAGGTTACCTGCTCAAAACAGGTCCTAATTAGTCATTTGTGTGTGTGTGTGTGTGTGTGTGTGTGTGTGTGTGTGTGTGTGTGTGTGTGTGTGTGTGTGTGTGTGTGTGTGTGTGTTGTGTGTGTGTCCAGTGTGTGTGTGTGTGTGTGCGTGTGTGTGTGTGTGTGTGTGTGCGTGCGTGCGTGTGTGTGCGTGTGTGTGTGTGTGTGTGTGTGTGTGTGTGTGGTGTGTGCTGCGTGTGTACGTGTGTGTCTGTGCCCTGCGCGCCTACCTGTCATTTCTGATGTATCCCCTGCCCTGTAGACCTGTTCTTGGTGTCTCATATGGGCTGTCGTGTCGTTCCGGTGTGTCCCCCAGGCTGTTGTCCCGTTTCCCGGAGTGCCTTCTGCGCTGTGGTCCGTTACCAGTGTCCCCTGGGCTGTGGTCCCCGTTCTCGATGTGTCCCCTGGATCGTAGTTAAAGAGGTCTCCTCCAGGTTACCTGTTCTGTCGTTTTTCCTATATACCCTGGGCAAGGGTAGACCTGTTCTTGGTGTGTCCTCTGTGTTCGTGTCTCGTTCCCAGTGTGTCCCCTGGGCTGTCGTTGTCGTTGTCGGTGTGTCTCCTGGGCTGTGGTCCCGTTCCCGGTGTGTCCCTGGGCTGTGGTCCCGTTCCCGGTGGTGTGTGTCCCTCGGGCTGTGGTCTGTTCCCTGATGTGTCCCTCTGGATCGTAGTTCCTGAGTTCTCCTCTAGGTTGTCCTGTGGGCTTTCGTCCAGGTCCTAATTCGTCCCTTGTGTCGTGTTCCGTGTGTGGGCTGTGTGTGTGTTTCCCGTGTGTGTGTGTGGTGTTCCCGGTGTGTGTGGTCTGGTGTCCCGATGTGTCCCTGTGGATGTATTCCTGAGGTCTGCGTCCGGTTAACCGTGTTCAATGTGTTGTGTGTGTGTGTGTGTGTGTGTGTGTGTGTGTGTGTGTGTGTGTGTGTGTGTGTGTGTGTGTGTGTGTGTCCAGGCGTACATTTGTGTGTATGTGTGTGCGTGTGTGTGCGTGTGTGTGTGTGTGTGTGTGTGTGTGTGTGTGTGTGTGTGTGTGTGTGGGTGTGTGTGTGTGTGCGTGCGTGCGTGTGCTGGCTTGTGTGTGTGTGTGGGGTGTGTGGGCGTGCGGGCGCGTCGCGTGTGTGCGCGCGTGCTGTGCCTGCGCGTTACCTGTGTCATTTCTGATGTATCCCCTGCCCTGTAGACCTGTTCTTGGTGTGTCCTCTTGTCTGTCGTCCCGATCCTTGTGTGTCCCCCTGGGTGTTCATGTCGTGGGTGAGTGACTGTGTGTGTGTCGTGTCGTGTCCTGGTGTGTCCCCTGGGCTGTGGTCCCGTTTCTGATGTGTCCCCTAGGCTGTCATTTTGTTCCCAGTGTGTGTCCCCTGGGTGTGTTCCGTTCCCGACGTGAACCTGAGCTGTGTGTCTGTTCCTAATGTGACCTCTGGGCTGTTGTCCGTTCCTGTTGTGACCTCTGGGCTGTGTTGTCAGTTCCTGATGTGACCCCTGGGCTGTTGTCCGTTCCTGTGTGAACCCTGGGCTGTGTGTCCGTTCCTGTGTGTGTCTGGGGGCTGTTGTCCGTTCCTGATGTGTTACCTGGGCTGTTGTCCGTTCCTGATGTGACCCCTGGGCTGTTGTCCGTTCCTGATGTGTGACCCCTGGGCTGTTGTCCGTTTGATGATGTGACCCCTGGGCTGTTGTCCGTTCCTGATGTGATACCCTGGGCTGTTGTCCGTTCCCGATGTGATACCTGGCTGTGTCCGTTCCTGGATGTGACCCCTGGTGCTGTTGTGTGTCCGTTCCTGATGTGTGTGTGTACCTGGGCTGTGGTCCGTTCCTGATGTGACCCCTGGGCTGTTGTCCATTCCTGATGTGATACCTGGGCTGTTGTCCGTTCCTGATGTGTGTACCCCTGGCTGTTGTCCGTTCCCTGGTGTGACC
>JADBJO010002820.1:5000-25000 GCA_016801955.1 Conus betulinus | reverse complement strand
TGGGGTGGGACAGGGGCTGGGGTGGGGCTGAAAATGGAAGGATTACCTTTTGAACCCCTCACCTAGCTTTCCACTCCCTCTGTCCATCAGCATGAGAATTGGGACTAGGACATATTGAGAACACCATCAGTTTTAGCTTGTTTGTCAAACTGAAATAAAAGCAATGACTACTACCTACCTATAACCGGTACTGTCATAGTCACGGTTTGAAGTGCATCTCAATCAGCGCGAACAAATGAAACCTGCGAACCTGGGCTTCCCTGAATATAGGTCCAAAAGAGCATATTGAGTAGACTAACTTGGTTTGCACAAAACTAACCATCATTTGAAAATGTTTAGTGATGCATTGGATTCTGATTTCCAATATTAATATGATTCAATTAACATAACACAACAACAACAATGGCGTCTGAGCCGGGGGAGGTGAGGACAGGGGGTACTAGGCCTTCCCCACAGGAGTAGGTGGGGGAGGGAAGGTGGGACGAGGAGTTGGAGTTCGGGGGTGGGGGTGGGGGGAGGGGTGGGTGTCAGTGGAACGACTGGGATGCGTGAAGATTCAAATCGTGAAACGTAAGGAATGGAAATACTTCTTGCGTTGTAACCATAAATACAAATCACATTTTACCTGTAAAAGGAGTAAATACATGTTCAAGAAAAGTTCAACTGATAAAGCAAATCGGCTCTTTCTATTATTACATAACAGAAAGAAACAAACAATGAAAAAAAAAAAATCATAATAAATTCAAATGAACCACTAATAATTCAACAATTGCACTTAAACGCGGAGGCAGAGTGGAGTGGGGGATGAAAAGATGGTGGGGGGGGGGGGGGGGGGGGGGGAGAGTACTCTTCAAAATCCTGCTAGAGAGAGAGAGAGAGAGAAGATTCAAGAGAGCGAAAACTTTCCTTTTGGTGAACAACTTCAGCCTAGTTGACAAACGGTTTGATGTGGTCCTGATTAGTTCAAAATCAATGTAAATTTCCAAACTGACAATGGATCAATATGAACAGTCCGCCCCCCCCCCCCCCCCCCCCCTTTCCCTGTCCCCCTGCTCCTTCAAGAAAGATCCCCGCACACACACAGAGGCGCAAATGAGATGGGTTTCTAGATCTTTCCCTCCCACCGGACCCTAACCCCCTCCCACACACATCCAGTTTCCTTCCGCCCCCCCCCCCCCCCCCCCCCGCCCTCGCCCTCGCCCTCAAAAACGTACCTTAATTTAAGAGCCCATTGTGGAGGTGTGGGGGGGGGGGGGGGGGGGGGGGGGGGTAGCGGCCTCAAAGTTATTGGTGTTGGACTTCATCGGGAAGGCATGGCTTGTTGGTGTGTTGGAAAGTGTTTTGTGCTTCTTTCCGTTGGGATATTGAAGCCAACTGATTGAAATCTCAAAGGACTGAATGAAGTGTTCCCTTAACATATCTGTGCTTTCTCGAACTTTGTCTGCAATCACCCTGGCCTCACTATTCGAAGGGAAGAAGCGTAAGATGGGTGTACAAGGGCTTCTCTATAGCTGCATGTAAAACAAAAAAACAAAATATCAAAGAAGACGCTGTCCTTTTCAGTAAATCAAAACCTCAACTGGAACTCACCGACTTCGACCTGGTTTTCCACACATTGCAACAGGCATTAGAAAGAAGCACACTCACCAACGACGTCGGACTGCTAGGCCGAGAGAGAGAGAGGGGGTCAATACAGGTCAATGACAGTCCAAAATGACGGCTGTCCTTCCATATTGAAGAATTCAAGATTGAAGAGAGAAGCGCGCTCACACTGATTGGACGCCGGACGATCACGTGATACCACAAACTCACATGTGTTTAGTTCACGTCCGGAAGAAACGCGCATGCGGCTTCGGACTCTGTTGCATGAGAGTCGCCTTCTTTCGCACCGATGTCAGCTTGTGTTTCATGGTTTTACGTCCAAACTTAACCGAATACTCGCTTCTCTAAAATGAATGAGCACACGCGCCTGCGCGCACGAACGCGCACGCACGCACGCACACACACACACACACACACACACACACACACACACACACACACACACAGGGCACGCGCACGCATGCACACGCGAGCATTTCTCTTTCTCTCTCTGTCTGTCTGCCTGTCTGTCTGTCTGTCTGTCTGTCTGTCTGTCTGTCTGTCTGTCTCTCTCTCTCTCTCTCTCTCTCTCTCTCTCTCTCTCTGAATGACTGACTGAAGCCATATTTATTGTCAGACTAATTCATAGTTCTTCTGACGTTTCAAAAAACATTATGAAAAGAATGTCAACATGTTTTTTAAAAAAGGAATATATTTCACACACACACACACACACACACACACACACACACACACACACACACACACACACACACAACACACACATACACACACACACGCATACACTAGCACACATATACACACACACGAGCTTGCGCGCGCGCGCGCGCACACACACACACACACACACACACACACACACACACACACACGAGCATACATACACTCACACGAGCGCGCGCACGCGCGCGCGCGCGCGCGCACACACACACACACAGACACACAGACACACACACACACACACACACACACATGGGAAAAAATGAGGTAGTTAGTTAAAAAAAAAAAAAAAAGAAAAAAAAAAGCCCGCAACAAGAGGTGAGAGTGGGAGCCTGGAATGTGCGAACGCTGTATGAAGCTGGAAAGACTGCACAGACGGTGAAAGAGATGAAGAAGTATAGACTGAACATCCTAGGAATCAGAGATGAGATGAGGTGGACGGACTCAGGCATCATGACCCTTGGCTCAGGAGAGACAGTATGTTATTCTGGTCGCACCGACGGGCAACATCAAGAGGGAGTAGGTATCATCATGGATAAGGAGGCCAGGAAGAGCTTGATGGGATGGGAGCCAGTCAACTCAAGAATCATCACAGCCAGATTCTTCTCCAAGTATACCAAGACCACCATCATCATACAGTGTTACGCACCGACAGAGCAAGCCACGGAGGAGGAAAAGACCTGTTCTACAACATCCTACAGGAAACAGATAGACAAGACACCACAGCATGACATCCTACTTCTTATGGGAGACTTCAATGCGAAAGTCGGAGCGGAGAACACCGGGTATGAGACTTGCATGGGACAGAGGGGGAGTGGGAGACAGAAATGACAATGGACAGCGTTTTGCAGATGCGTGTCTTGAAAATGGTCTGGTGATAGGTGGTACCATCTTCCAACACAAAACCATCCACAAACTGACATGGGTATCACCAGATGGAAGAACCAGTAACCAGATAGACCACATTGCCATCAACCAGAAGTGGAGGAGCTCCATGAAGGACGTGAGAGCCATTCGAGGAGCTGACGCTAGCAGTGATCACCATCTTGTGCTATGCAGACTCCAGCTGAAGCTCAAGAGAACACCAAAAAAAAAAAGTGAACAACTCTTTGACTCGAGGAACTGACCAGTGAGGCGGTGAAAAGCCAGTTTACCATTGAACTTTCCAAGATTCCAAGTCCTGGGACAGCACACAGCAGCAGATGACATCAACGCTCTGTGCGACAATGTACAGAAAGCTTTCATAGACACCAGCAAGGCCGTGCTGGGCTACAGAAGAAGAGAGAGGAAGGAATGGATATCAGACACCACATGGCAACTCATAGAGGAGAGAAAGATCGCAAAACTCGGCACGCTCACTGGAACAGAAGATGAGAGACAAACATCCGCCGAAACGTACAAAGAGAAAAACAAAGAAGTGAAGAAGAGCACAAGGAGAGACAAGCGACAGTTTGCAGACAACTTAGCAGCAGAGGCCCAAGCTGCAGCAGAGAAAGGAGACTCCAGGACCGTCTATAAAATTACCAAGACCCTAACAGGCGGATTCACCAGCAAAACCACAGTAGTGAAGGACAAAACCGGGAAAGTTTTTGACAAAAGACGAAGACCAACTCAACAGATGGGCAGAACATTTTAGAGAGATATTAAATAGACCGGACCCAGATGAGGAAGCCACCATCGAAGACATGGGTTTCAACTTAGAGATGAGACGTGGACGCATTACCCAACAGGAAATTGTGGAGGCTATCAGGCAGACAAAGGGCAACAGGGCACCAGGTGAAGACAGAATCACGGCAGACATGCTGAAGGCAGACCCCCCCAAAACGAGCGCAAAGGCTTTAGTGAAACTATATTCAACAAGGTGGGGGAAGAGGAGAAAGTTCCAGACACATGGAAGAAAGGCATCATAGTGAAGCTCCCCAAGAAGGGCGACCTCTCTGAATGCGGCAACTGGCGGGGGGGAATCAACTTGCTCTCCGTCCAGGGAAGATCTTCTGCCGTGTCCTTCTACAGCGCATGAGGCAAGCCATTGAGAGAACCCTACGAGAAGAACAGGCAGGGTTCAGAAGCGGGAGAAGTTGCACAGACCAGATCTTTGTCTTACGAACAATTGTGGAACAGTCCATCGAATGGAATTCATCACTGTACATCAACTATATTGATTTCCAAAAGGCTTTCGATAGCATTCATCATCCTTCGCTGTGGAAGATCTTGGAAGCCTACGGGTTTCCTCTTAAAGTCATCAACATCTTACAGGACATGTACGCAGACAACCAGTGCTGTGTGCGACATGATGGACAGCAGAGCGAGTGGTTCCACGTCCGGACCGGGTCAGGCAAGGCTGCGTGATCTCGCCGACAATTTTCCTTGTCGTCATTGACTGGGTGATGAGGAAGGCCACCAGCGATAGGGCGAGAGGGCTTGTATGGGGACTGACAGCCAGGCTTGAAGACTGCGACTTCGCCGACGATATTGCACTGCTGTCGCACGCCCAGAAAAAGACATCCAGGAAAAAACATCAAGAGTGGACCTAATAGCCAGCAGTGTGGGACTCAAGATTCACCCCAACAAGACCAAGATCATGAAGGTGAAGACGAAGAGCGCAGAGAAGACCAGTGTGCGAGGCTCAGCTCTAGGAGGTGGGAACACTTCAAGTACCTCGGCAGCTACATCTCGGCCGATAGCAACATCGAGCAGGAGATCTCAACCAGGATAGGACTCGCAGCTCGGGCATTCAGCGGGTTGAAAAACATCTGGAAGTCAGCTGTCCTGGAAACCAAAACCAGTTGAAGATCTACAGGTCCAACGTACGCTCAGTACTCCTATACGCGCCTCAGAGACATGGAGAACCAACAAGAAGATTGAGAGCAGGCTCAGAGGCTTCGAAGGAAGGTGTCTTCGCCGAATCCTGAAACTTCAGTGGCAGCAGCGTGTCACCAACAGGGAAGTGTCAAGGCGCACCAGCATAAACAACATTGTGGCCGAGGTGAAGCAGCGGCGGTGGAGGTGGCTGGGACACATCCTTCGGATGGGCAAGACCAGACTCCCTCATACTGCGCTGAGATGGGCACCACCGGGGAAGAGGAAGCGAGGCAGACCACTCGGGCACCTGGAGGAGGACAGTGGAGGAGGAGATGAGAGAGGCAGGCAAGACCTGGAATGAACTGAGCTGGCTTGCCCAGGACAGAGAGGGCTGGAGGGAGCTTGTTGGCGCCTGCAAAGTCTGCAGACCCAGTGGTGGGACAGAGAGGAGGACAAAGGGACAATAGGTGTTTCATTTGTCACAAGAAGGGACATGTGGCGAGGGACTGTCGCATGAGGTTC
This sequence comes from Conus betulinus, assembly GCA_016801955.1. Taxonomy (NCBI): domain Eukaryota; kingdom Metazoa; phylum Mollusca; class Gastropoda; order Neogastropoda; family Conidae; genus Conus; species Conus betulinus. The sequence goes on along the minus strand of JADBJO010002820.1, from coordinate 19,354 downwards.
CAGAAGGCAGCAGGTTGATAAGGGTCGCCAGGGGAAACGACCTGCAGTGGAACCAATAGGTATCCAACCTGAAGAGGGTGGAGTGCGGCCTATGGCTAGTGCTGGACAGCAGTCAGTGTCAGGGATGGAGGGCACTAGGCTGAGTGGCTCATCACCAGTGGAAGAGGGGTGGATTGGCCAGCAGAGGGTGAAAGTGTTACGGGACACTGGTTGTTCATGTGGTGTAGTGAGAACAACGCTGGTTAAGGAAGGGGATTTAACAGGGCAAATCCACACCTGTACTCTAATCGATGGCACTGTGAGGGAGTTCCCAGCTGCTAAGATAGAAGTACGTACCCCTTACTTCTCAGGCGAGTTGTCTGCACTGGTGATGGAGAAACCCCTTTATGATTTGGTCATTGGAAATATTCCAGGTGCAAGGGATCCCAGGGGACCCTGAATTGTTGACTGCTACAGGGGCAGCAGTTCAAACACGGAGCAAGAAGGAGGAAAAGGCTGATAAACCATTAGTGGTTCCAACAAGGAAGTCAGGCATAGATGTGTCGCCTGATGAGTTTAGGGCAGCGCAGGAACAAGACCCTTCGCTCGCGAAGTCTTGGGAGTTGGCAAGTGGTGGAGAGAAACAGGTGGCTAGAGGAGGTGAGACAGAATTTCTGGTGAAAGGTGGGTTGTTGTACCGAGCGTTCACCAAGGGGAAGACAGGTAAGGTGGCAACTCAGTTAGAGGTACCAACATGTCATCGTGACACTGTCATGTCAGTGGGTCACGAGTCGCTCATGGCGGGTCATCTCGGCACCGGCAAAACAGCTGACCGAATCTTTGATGATTTTCACTGGCTAGGTGCAATGGCAGACATACAGCGGTTCTGTATGTCATGTGATGTGTGTCAAAGGTCAGCCACAAGACGATTGATCTGATTGGCCCAATCTCGCCCTGTTCCAAAGGTGGGCACAGCTATGGGTTGACGCTCGTGGATTACGCGACCAGATACCCAGAAGGAGTCGCATTGAAAGGCGTAGATACGCAACAGGTCGCTGAAGGGCTAGTAGACATCTTTTCTCGCGTGGGCGTGCCATCACAAGTTCTCAGTGACAGGGGGTCACAGTTCACCTCACACATGATGAGGGAGGTCAACAGGCTGCTAGGAATCACACAGCTTCTCACTACCCCATACCACCCACAATGTAATGGCTTAGTGGAAAGATTCAATGGTGTGCTGAAGGGCATCTTAAAGAAACTTTGTGAGGAAAGACCAGCAGATTGGGATCGCTACATTCCAGTGGCATTGTTCGCCTACAGGGAAGCCCCTCAGGAGAGCACAGGCTTTTCACCATTTGAGCTGCTGTATGGGCGGACAGTCAGGGGGCCAGTTTGTATTCTCAAAGAGCTATGGCCCGGAGAGCAGGAGTCAGAAGAGGTCAAAACCACTTATCAGTATGTGGTGGACGTACGCAATAGGCTAGAGGAGACATGTAAGGTTGCAAGGAAAGTTTGCAGGAGGCTAGGGTCGTGCAGAAGAAGCAATACGACAGGAAGTTGAGGAAGCAATCCCTCGAGGTGGGGGATCAAGTCCTGTTACTGCTTCCCACGGATCACAACAAGCTGCTGATGCATTGGAAAGGACCATTCACCATCATTGAAAAGGTAGATTCGGATTACCGAATTGATGTGAATGGGAAACCAAAACTTTTCCACGCGAATTTGCTCCGCAGATATATTCAGCGTGAGACTCAGCACATAGGCGCAGCAGCAATCATTGATGGAGGCGAAGGAGACCCAGCAGAAGAAGGGGAGATTTTGTTGCCTGAGTTTCCAGGAGAAGAGTCATACAGGGATGTGTCACTGTATGAAGGGCTAGACAGTAGGAGACAGGAGGAAGTTAGGGGGCTCCTAAAACAGTATAGGGCGTCCCTGACTGATAAACCAGGCAGGAAAACTCTAGAGACATGTACGGTGGAGTTAGTATCGCAAAAACCCGTACATGTGAAGGCCTACCCGGTCCCGTATGCCACCAAACAAGTGATCGAGGAGGAGGTGGAAAAGACGTTGGATCTTGGGGTGATTGAACCGTCCAAACATCGTATAGTGCACCCGTCGTCCTAGCTCAGGTCGCCACAAGCAAGAGCAAGTATTTCACCAGGATAGATCTGAGCAAGGGTTATTAGCAAATAGCCTTGAGTGAGGACTCGAAAGAAGTCACAGCATTCTCCACTCCTATGGGGTTATATCAGTGGCGAGTACTTCCTTTTGATATGGTCAACGCACCTGCAGTTTTCTCTCGGATGATGAGGAAGTTATTGACGGGTTTAGAAGGCGTAGTGAACTTCATGGATGACATTCTGATAGCATCTGAGACATGGGAGGAGCATATGAGGCAGCCGGTAGCAGTTTTAGAGAGGCTGAGATGAGCCAATCTCACAGCCAGACCAACAAAGTGCCAGATTGGTTTTCCAAGCCTGGAGTTCCTAGGTTTTGTTGTTGAAGGCGACACGAAGCAGCCAGAAAAGGGAAAGGTGGAGAAAATGATGAATTCAAGAGACCAAAGACCAAAACAGAAGTCAGGAGTCTGCTAGGCTTTATTGTTTCTACAGGGAGTTTATGCCAAATTTCGCAGCAATCACGAGTCCTCTCAGTGATTTGGTCAAGGCAGGGAAACCGGCAGTGGTCGAGTGGTCAGACGCTGCAGAGCAAACACTGCAGACAGTGCTAGAAAGACTAGGGTCCCGTCCCATCTTGAAGCTACCGGATATGTCGAAACCATTTTTTGTTGCGTACAGATGCATCAGGTGGTGGAGTAGGTGCAGTATTGTTGCAGGAGCACGAAGGGGTTGAGTGTCCTCTGAAGTATGCTAGCAGGAAGTTGACGAAGTGTGATGAAGGGTACACAACAGCAGAGGAGTGTTTGGCTGTTGTGTGGGCCGTGCAGAATTCCACAAACACTTGTATGGGAAAAAGAGTTCGTGATAGAGACTGATCATCAACCACTCAAGTTCCTGCAGGAGGCGCAGCTGAAAAACAACAGGGTGCTGCGTTGGGCAATGGCACTGCAACCCTACAGGTACCGAGTTCAGTACATCCCAGGCCGACAGAATGTAGGAGCTGACTATTTAAGTCGTGTAGTCAAGCAAACTGCATCTCAGAGAAAGTCAGTCATATCCGGGGTGTATGGCTACTTTGTAAATAATATGTGTTGATTACAGTTAGGTTGAGTAGATATAGGTTCATTCTCATCTGATTATGGTTCATATTTTTTTTTTGTGTGTGTGTGAGACTTGTTCATGTAAATGTGATTATGTTTGGAGCATACAGTCGCTTGTTTAGTAATGTACTGTTTGCGATAAGTGAGGATGGAGACTCCTCAGTGAGGTGTCATGGATCGTGGTCATATTAGATTGTGCTCTTCATAGTAGTTGTGAAGAGAAGAGGTGGCAATTCCGCAGGTGGCAATTCCGCAGGTAGAGGGAGTGTATAGGTGCGCACAGAGTCTATTAGAAAATGAGTTTGAAACAAGGCAAAAGCGCACGTCAATGATAACCCATTGGGGTCATATTTATTAGTGATATATGCTTACAATTTGTAAATCGTTGTAAATGATTTTGAAAAACCTTGCACGTGCAGCTGTGGTGTCAGCAAATTCGTCTTCTTTGTGACCGTTTGTTTTGAGACAATGCTGAGCGTAGTCTTTTGCAAGGGGGAAAATTGTCACGGACAAAGAAAAAAAAAATGCTGTAATCGTGGCCAATCGCCAGCCAGTTCAATTGGACATCAGTTCCAATCTCAAACATCCTGGTTTCCAGGCAGACGACTTCATGTGTCGCGCCAGCCAGTTAGGCTCGGCGAGGAGGCTGTCTTTTTAGTCCTTCACGGAGACGGCACCGTCCTGCAGACAGACTGAGTGGCTTGACCAACTTCTCAATAGGTCTGGCCAGACGGATGTCTCTGCGTCTAGGTCGGACTGATACAGCTAATTTACAAGACCAGTGCCCACAGTTAAGTCAGACGTCGCCCTGGTTAGAGTAGGAAAGGGAGAGGTATTGTGTAGTGGGGGTGAAACTAAGTTAATAATTAAATGACCCATGACCACCAGAGAGCAAGGCCGGTAGATGTTACGGAAGACTTTGATGATTTGCATGTCCAATGAAATTAGAGGGGAGGTAACCTCGGCACAAGGTGGGAAAATACTGACCAATGGTACTCGCCCTTTTGACAGGTGGGAAGAGAATAAGAAAGCTATGCGAGTGAGAGCGAGTGGAAGAAAAAAAAGGAGAGGCTCTCTGAGGAGGCTCTGCACGAAAGAAAGGAGAGAGAGTGATGAGAGGAGGGGTGAAGAGAGCCGAGTCGAAGCATTAGCACCTGACAGAGTCTGCACAGGAAGGACTAAGGAGAGATGTTGAGAAGGAGAGTTGCTGATTGATGAAGAGAAAAAAAAAAAAAAAAAAAAGGAAAAGAAAGAAAAGAAGCAACTATGTCCACTTGATACAGCAGACCAGAAGAGAGCGAGAGAGTGCAATGTGTTAGTGCAGGAAGGAAGAAAGCAGAACAGATCAATGTCTGTTTGTTAGTAGTAGTAGAAAGTAGGCAGGCATCTGGTAACATGACCAAAGGGACTGGTAGTAATCGCAGTCCATTCATGGGCAGAACTTCCTATGGTGCGATATCAATACACTATCGCACCTACTGATGCTCTGCAGTGCTTCAGACAGTAGTCACTATTTAATTTGAACTGGGGTTCGACCTCATACCTGGCAGCGCCACTTCCATCAGGCAGAACCATAGGCCAACGCCAGTAACCTGACCAGTGCCAGCGGTCCAACCTGACCAGTGCCAGCGGTCCAACCTGACCAGTGCCAGCTGTTGTGTTGTGACTGGTGCTTGTGAAAGTGACAGTGAAAAATAAAAAAGAGAAGAAAAGGAAAGACAGTGATTCGTGAATAGTTTAAGATCACCTGGCCAGGTAAAGTAGAAAGTTTATTATACCCGGGTTAGTTATGATGATTTAGATAAATGCTTTTTTTTTTAAGAAAAAAAAATATATATATATATCTGTGAAGTTTCAAGGAAAGAGAGAATGTTTTATTTTTGACTCCATGTGCATTGATGTTTTCCATGACTATGTGTAGTAAAGTTACAGACTTTACCAGTGGTTTGATGTGATGAATGCATGATATATGAATGAGATTGTAAGCAAGCCGTGAGTGTGTCTGGGTTGCGCGCTAGTCCTTCCTCCACTGACATACCCCGAGGTTCACACACACACACACACACACACACACACACGAGTGATGTTTTTTTGTCAGTTCAGGAAGGTAGTTTTTCCGATGACACAAGCTAACACGAATTCAGTAAGTCATTTTATGTCCATGGTAGGTCATTTATAATCAGGTGTGGAAAACAGTCAAGAAAAAAATTCTCAGTTATGCATACGATCACCTTTGTTTCAACATTCATGGATTTTTTTCATAACTAGATGGAATATGAGTTAGATTCACGAGAGCGTTTTCGCTCTAGAAATTCCTAGTGAACTAAATTGATAATAGTAAATGTCTCAAAATATTTCAATTTTTGATGCCTTTTATATTACTTTGGCCTGTAAACAAACTCAAAATCAAAGGTAACCTCTGTGAGTGTGTGTGTGTGTGTGTGTGTGTATGCGAGAGAGAGAAAGAGAGAGAGAGAGTGAGAAAAACAAATACAGAGAGACAGAGAGAAAGAGGTGTGTGTGCGCGCGCTTATGTGTGTGTGTGTGTGTGTGTGTGTGTGTGTGTGTGTGTGTGTGTGTGTGTGTGTGTGTGTGTGTGTGTGTGTGTGTGTGTGTGTTTGCCTGTGTGTGTATGCCTGTCTTTGTTTGCGCATGCATGCGGTGTGTGTGTGTGCGCGCGCTTGTTGTGTGTGTGTGTGTGTGTGTGTGTGTGTGTGTGTGTGTGTGGGTGTGTGTGTGTGTGTGCCTGCCTGTGTGTGTATGCCTGTGTGTGTTTGAGCATGCATGCGCGTGAATGTGTGTGTTTCTCTGTGTGTGTGTGCGTGTGTGTGTGTGTAAATGTGCAATGTAATGCAACCAACAACTATTCTGTGTTGTGTGTCAATGAAATTATAAACAATACAATGCATAATGGACACACCCACACGTAATCAAAGCATCCCCAACCCCTCTTCCTCCCCACTCCTTCCCCATTCCTGCTCTTGCACACACACGTGTGTGTGTGTGTGTGTGTGTGTGTGTGTGTGTGTGTGCGTGTGTGTGTGCTGGATGAGATGTCCACAGACAGAGAGAGAGACAGGAAGAGAGTATACATATCTCTCTCTCTCTCTCTCTCTCCACATACAGAGAGAGGAGAGAGAGAAATATAAAACTTAAATAGCAATCTGTTTCTTTTCAAAATGTTTCGACCGATGTGTGGGGGTCTTCTTCAGGAGTTTTACATGTGCCTATATGAGTCGTGTGTGTTATCATGTGCGCTGCTCACAAATATGTGTGTGTGTGTGTGTGTGTGTGTGTGTGTGTGTGTGTGTCTATGTGTTTGTGTCTGTGTCTGTCTGTGTATGTATGTATATGTGTGCTCGCGCTGGCTTGCACACGCATGTCTCTGTATGCCATGATCCAACCCATGTTCTGAACCTATGTGTTAAGGAACCACAGAAAGACGGAAGTGTCCTTCAGTGATTGACTGTGTTGCTTAAGAAGTCGCCGTGATCATTGCCGCAGAGACAAGTCACACAATAGCAGGTCTGTAACAACCCAAAAGTACTCCCCACACCAGAATGACTCCCGGGAGTACTTCTGGGTCGGGTAAAAAAACGGATCCCCCTGTTTTCATAAAGTACTCTCAGGAGTCATTCTGGGCCGGTCCCAGAAGTACGCTCCTCCTCCCCCCCACCCCCACCCCCACCTCTGGCATATCTCTGTTAAGGTGTTGAGGCTTGTTATTCATTGGTCATAAACTTATACTTGGACATTCTATCTGAATCAACACTGAAATATAGTCTGAATTAACTTCAGGAGGAGTATTTCTGGGCCGGTCCCAGAAGTACCCCCCTTGCATATCTCCTTTATTAATGTGTTCAGGGTTGTTATTTATTGGTCATAAACTCACACATGGGCATTCTAGCTGCATCAACACTGAAATATTGTCTGAATCAACTGTAGGGGAAGTACTTCTGGGCCAGTCCCAGAAGTGCCCCCTTGCATATCTATTCTCCTTCATTATGTGTTCAAGGTTGTTATTTACTGGTCATAAACTCACACATGGACATTCTAGCTGAATCAATATTGAAATCAAGTCAAAATCAACTTTAGGGGGAGCACTTCCGGGCCGGTCCCAGAAGTATCCCTATTGGATATCTCCTTTATCAATGTGTTCTGTGTTGTATTTTACTGGTCATAAACTCGCACATGGACATTCTATCTGAATCAACATTGAAATATTGTCTGAATCAACTTTTGGGGGAGTATTTCTGGGCTGGTCCCAGAAGTATCCCCATTACATATCTCCTTTGTTAATGTCTTCATGGTTTTTATTTCACCAGGGAAATAATATAAGCAAATGCAGGCCTTTACCCACCTATCCCCGGGATAAACTATACATGGACATTCTACCAGAACCAACATTGAAAAATAGTTCGAGTCAACCTAGGGGGGAGTACTTCTGGGCCAGTACCAGGAGTACCCCCCTTGCATATCACCTTTATCAATGTGTTCAGGGTTGTTATTTACTGGTCACAAATTCACGCATAGGCATTCTATCTTAATCAACATTGAAATACTGTCTGAATTAACTTTAGGAGGAGTACTTCTGGGCCAGTCCCAGAAGTATCCCCCTTGCATATCTCCTTTACTAATTTGTTCAGGGTTGTCATTTAAAGGTCAAAAACTCACACATGGACATTTTATCTGAATCAACATTGAAATATAGTCTGAATCAACTTTAGGGGGAGTACTTCTGGGCCCTTCCCATAATAATCTATGCGCGAGTTTATGACCAGTAAATAACAACCCTGAACACATTACTAAAGAAGATATGCAAGGGGGGTACATCTTGTACACGAATGCAGCTGACTTCAATCTTTTGATGTTGAACAGCCTTTACATGCTCTGAGACAGATCACTGACAACAATCAGTTAAAAAAAAAACCATGTGATCGATGCAACAACACAGCAACAAACAAATAATTACAAAACGTTAACAACTTATTTTCTACATTTATTGATGTCTGTGTTTCTTTTTGCCAGACTTCTTCTTCTTGGACATTTTGCCACCACTTCCGGCACCACTGCCACTTTTCCCACCAGCTCCTTTGAACTTGCCTTTGCCCAGCCTCTTCACTTTCCTTTTCTTCGAGCTGGGAGCGTTGCCTACTTGAGCAAGCCTGTCAACAATCCATGCAAACAGAATCTACAAAGGTTGTACCAGTATGGTATCGACACTATCAACACAACACGCTATACCCTCACCGTGTGCCAAGAACACTGGAGCCACAAAGCATTGTCACAGGACACACAATTTTGGTGTTTTTAAAACATTTCTCCTTTTCGGATAACTAAAAAACACAGTACAAACGTTTTCACAATTCATACAGAGTTATCCCTAAAGCTAATCTTTTTTAAGCTCAAAATTGGCAAACAAATCTTAATCGTGACGAGTCCCTGCTGTCTGTTCATGTGCTGTGATAATGCTCACAAAGTGTTGCAAAGCAATAAGGCATCCTTTGCAAGTACAGGCATGACACATGTAAAGAAAAAAGTGGTGTTTTTTTGTTTGGTTGTTTTGTGTTTTTTTTTTGCTGTCCCAACCTCTGCACCCCCTCAGAGGCAGTGTACCCACGCCGCTCATTCCGACACCCCATCCACAGCCACAGCCCAGTTGGCCCTGCCGCAGCCCCAGCACCGGCAATCCACAGGGGGAGTCAATGTCAAGCCGTCAAGAGGCAACCCACCGGAAGACTCTGCACTGCTGCCGAGTCACTTCGGTGGCGCCTGTTCTGATCTAACATACGCAGGAACCACCTACTAAGCCCCCTACTAATGACAATAATTGCTTAGCCGCGGAGCCAGCATGAGTGAGCTCTCCCTCCGGAGGGCGCCACCACGTCCGTCCAACAACAGCCCCCATGCGCTGATACCGGTGACCTCAACGGAACCAAACCAAGGCCACAGATGTGGAGAGGACATCGAAACTGAGGTCACCATGACAGCAGGGCATGAAGGGCCACAGAACTTGAGACATTTTTTTTTAATGCTGATCGATGAGAATGAGGATGATTAAGATGATGCTACGGATTTCCATTTCGGTCTGAGACTACATGACAGGGCTATACTCTACACTTCCTTTCATAATATATCCCGGTGTCAACCAGGCCCGAGAGATACAGGCACCTGCAGTTGGTCAGGAAATCTGAGCAGCACTCTCAGAAACACATCCATTAAGTGGATGAAACTCGACTGTGTGGTCCCAGTCTTCCCAACGGAGTCTGCAGCAAACTCAACTCTGGGTAGGTGCCGGTCGGGGCAGAAAAACCATGACTCTGATGGGATTCGAACCCACGACCTCCAAGCCGGGAGTCCGCGACGTTAACCATTTCGCCATGGCGGCTGGTGTAAAGAACAAAGTTAATGCTTAACCCTCTGCCTACCGCATGACTTAGACCTATATGACTGTGTGTATACCATGCCAAGAGAGTTAACTCCGCAACACATACACACTTGCCATAAAGAAACCTCAATAAAATAAAATAATGTTTTTTAACTTAACTACTCTATAAAAGTAATGAAAAAAATTCAAAGACATCACTCCATCCAAAACAGCCATTTTTCCCCATATATTTGTAATGAACAGGTACATGAGGAAAAAAAATGAACAGACTAACTCTACTTCAGACTTCAGTGTTCTCAGTGCTAAACAATTTTCCCTAAATTCAATGTACCCACAGAATGTCATGGAGTAGGAGCAAAGAGTGATTTTCCAAGTCTAAACAAAGTACTGAAACCTTCAGGAACAAATAAAGTCATTCTTTATGGTCAGCACACTAAATAATCAACTTTTGTTGTGAAGGAAAAAAAAAAAACATACCCAAACTTCAACAATTTTGTTAAACTGAAGGCATCACATACAAGAAGATGTCTTCTAACAACTACAGAGGGGAAAAAAATAACAAGAACAGATTACTGAATACTAGACTTTAGATTATGATGGAATTCAGCAAAAATGTGCTTTTGCACAAGTGCACTGAACAATCCCCCACCCCCTCCAGCCAACACACACACACACACACACACACACACACACACACACACACACACACACTGTGGTGATGATGTACCTCTTGTCCGTCTCCTCTTTGCTTTTTTAAAAAACAGGCAGTTCTATTTTATGCCAGAGTTTATGTTCATCCTTTTCTGCTTGCTTTTGTGCAGCAAATAAATTTGTTCCTTGTTAAAAGTCTGCCAAAATTCTTCTGAAATTAAAAGGCTAAAGGTGATGCTCCCACAGGCAAATCATAGGACACACCCACTGACTGACCCAGTTTCCTGGCTATCAACACAAGGAAAACTTTGGGGGGGGCTTCACTTCTTGCAGCCAACCACTCTAGTCAACAAACTCTAAAGAATCTCTAGCAAGTTTTGTTTTTTTAATTTTCTTTTTGGAGAGGGGGGCTGGGCCCAGCAGCAATAGGCTATTCGACATCGGCCTTGTCATTACCCAAATCATTATCAATTCAGGCCTCAAAATCAGTCACCAGTCGATCTTTATTTATAACTAGGTCAAGATCAACGTCCGAATCATCTTGCTTCAAATCTTCTTCAAGAGTGTAGCCCGCGCAATACGCTCTCTTCATCAATATCACTTAAGAAAATGAATTCTGCAAGTTGTATAGTTACTTGATCTGCCATTTTCCCAGAAAATCTTTGCGAAAAAAAAGCCGTACTGGAAGACTCTTCTGTCGCGATCGCATTCTGGGATATGCGATGATGAAAGCAAAAGTCGTTGACCTAGTATTCAGCAGTCGATCTCAGTCAATCCGTTATTCAGATAGAGGATAACTCGCAGTCGATCTTGGTCGATCCAGTACGCATTGGGTTAATAAGAATTCATATCTTGAAGTATCCCACTTTGTGAGCAATGGGGTGTACGTATCATCCCACTGTCATAAACTGATAAAGCTGTGGTATATCTTCCCCTATTACTCCTCTAAATGAATGGCAGAAAAAAGAAAATAAACACTGGGTAAGCCTTAAATTAATCATACAGTTCTGTGCTGTAAGTCTTCAGAAATGGTATAGTACAACCCATGTCCAGCATTTAATTACACAGTATCTTATCAGCCTACACAGAAATATATTCTGCTTTACAGGTACAAAACAAACATGTCATAAGACACCTGGATTAAACCAAGATTCAAAGTCAATAATGTTGAACATAAATCATTTTAACTGACGTCTGGTGCTTTGGTCACTTCAGCCTTCAAACATACAAATCAGACTACTCTGATTCAGTAACCATTAAGTACAAGAATAGTTTTTCAAACAGAATCTTCAGATTTACCTGAGTAACAAAACTTATTGATTTCCGGCTCTTAACTATCTGTCACTTTATAAAAGAAAAAAAAAAACGCCCAGACTGTCAAATCATCACAGAAGCCTATGTTGTAACCTCCCAGAAAAAAAGTCTCCAGAAACAAAAAATTGTAACCTTCCAGAAAAGTCTGTCTTATATTGCAATGTTTGTGTATTTCCTGAAGGGCATACAGTACTGAAACAAATCAAGTTATTGCTATAAATCACAGACATTCTTGCACACAACCAACCCAACCCATATCAAATACTTAAGTACAGACACTTTGCTCCAGCACTTGCCTGTAGAATCTGAACACAGTATCATTCAAACCACACACACACATATACAGACATACACACACACATACATACACACACACTTTATTTTCGTCTTTGTGGAGCTTTAAAAGAAAGCAATACTTACTTGTTAATCAGTTTCTTTCTTTTCTTCTTCATCGCCTCTGAATCCGCCTCTCCATCTTCCTTTAGCTGTTTCTTATCCTGTGGTAAAAAAAATTTAAAGAAGATAACAAACACAATACAAGCAGTATATGTATAACCATGCGCATGCTTTAGCGTGTATGTGTATGTGTGTGTTTGTGTGTGAGTGTGTATGTGTGTGTGTGTGTGTGAGTGTGTGTGTCTTTGTTTGCACAAGTGTGTGCATGCACACATGTGCATAAAATGTGTGTAGGTAAAAGAGTGTGTGTATGTGTGCTGCATGTGTGCACTGGCCACTAGATACAAAAAATTTCACACAGTGTACCTCCAACACTTCTCACCATTTTGTACATGGGAATATGAACATGAATATATTCTGATACATACACTGAGACTACAAAAGGGTTACTCACGTACTAAAAAAAAAATATATAAGCATCTAGAAAGAGAAAATAGAAGCCTTCAACAGGGTTCATAATGGAAAAAAAATACAAACTTTTAAGACCCAGCTGTCCTACATGTCAAATTTAATATGCACCAAAGATCTTTTTTCATATCAGTCATACCAAAACAAACACTTGTGCCAACTGCCGTACATGTTCAAACTGCAAAAAAAAATTACAAACTTTTAAGACCCAGCTGCCCAACATGTTCAAATTTAATATGCACCAAAGATCTTTTTATATCAATCACACTAAAACAAACACTTGTGCCTCGCCTTATTTTATCATAATGCACAGGCTATCCACTGCAATCAGTAAACGCTGAATTCATTCATCATGATGTTATTATTGGTAGAATCCTGTTTCCTAAGAATCTCAAACTACTAAAAAGTTCCAGTGGAACCTATGCGGGAAACTGAATCCACTTGCCAGAATCAAAAGATCTTGGGCGCATTAGGGAGTTTGGGGAAAGGGTGCAGGGACAGTAAATTTATATTTTGTCATGAACACCAGTATGTTTTTCCAGACTTTTAAGACCTTCTCAGTGAATGCATATTTTGTCATTGACACAAGAATGTTTTTCCAGACTTTTATAGTTTTAAGGCCTTCTCAGTAAATGCATATCTGTCACTGACACAAGTATGTTTTTCCACATTTGTAAGGTCTTCTCTAAACTCTCCCAAACCTTTAGGACCATATGAACCCTTTAACATTCTTGCTGCTGATCTAAGTGCTAAGTAGAAGGACGGCTTTCTTATATTCAAACATAAAAATAGCCAGAAAAGGGCATTTAGGCATCTCCACATAGTTTTCACATCCCCACAGAACAGACTGAAATGGCTTAGGTTAACAGGTTAGCTCTCAATCCTGATGTTTCCCAGTGGTCAATGACACATACCAGCTGACCAGGGCCTGACTCGTGTGGTGCGGCGGTCAACCTGTCGGACATGTCTGTGATGGTCACAGTGTGTTCTGGCAGATCATGGACCGTGGAGTTGAGGAACTCCTCGACCTCAGGAAGCCTGTGGCGGTCTGACTTCTGCACCATCTCTCGGACCTGCACAAGATGCCATGGTTACACAACAGACTGCTGGTTCACTGGGATGATACATCAGTAAAAGAAGGGATATTCTTCTCTGCTGCTCTGATGGCAAACATGTCTTAAACTGTCTCTCTCTGATGACAACATTTCTTAATCACACAGCACAATCCACTTTCATTTTCTTACTTGATAAGGTTTAAACTGATTAAATCAACCTGCATTTTCCTGCCAGAATCTGAGCCAGTCAAGCCTGAGAAGAAAAAAAAACAGTTTTAATGCATTTTGTGCTCCATAACTTTAAAATGTATGAATTACCGATCATTAAAAACTTGGCACTTCGATGGTGAGGAGAGGCTATCCTATAACCATCCACATATACAGGAAGACTGTCCGGTGACTTTGTTGCTCATTCTGTGCATCGAAGTCTGTAGCACAATATGTAAGACTGCTGAAATGCTTACTCTCATGCTCACGTTTTCATTGACACTTGACCTGAGTATACTCCCAGGTAAGAGAGCACAAAACCTGGTGTACACCTAGCTTGGGGGACTGTTCAGCTTTTCAGGTGTGACACCCTTAAAGTGAAGATGATTATTCAATCTAAACTCCACGGTTAAGAACATATGATAAAGAACATGAAGTGTTCATCACCTCAAGCTGCTGTTTTTAACCCTACCAGGAATTTCGAGCTTTTTGGAGTGTTCAAACAATCATGACTGTATTTGTAATTTAGATCTCTTTACTGAAATGACGAAGTCAAAATTTGTCAACATACATTGAAAAAAATGACTTGGACTAGTTGGAGTGAATCATGTGAAGAGCTCCACATCAATCATATGGCCAACTGATCTGCATACTACATGTCTGTAAATACATCTGC
>JADBJO010002819.1:257047-274547 GCA_016801955.1 Conus betulinus | reverse complement strand
AAGGATGTTCCAAGTTTGCCTATATATCCTGAACCTGACACTTGTACAAAGCAACAGCTGGAGAAATTACACACACACACACACACACACACACACACACACACACACACACACACGCACGCAAGCAAGCACACACACATTAACTTCTGACCACCCGCTGTCAGATGCTTACAGTCAGGTGGCACAGTGGTTAGCATCAGACAGGTGGCCTGGGACGACACTGACTGGAATGATTAAAGGAATTGATTTGTGGTTGGCCCCTTGCCAGCTCCTACCCAGAGCCGAGTGTGCAACATGTTCAAACGGGAAGTCTGGAACCACACTGTCTGGTAGTTTCATCCACTTCATGGATGTGTCTCTGTTACAACACCTAGTTCCTGACCGACACTGTCTGTCTGGTCTGGCTAATGCCATGATATATTATGAAAGAAGGCAGACAGTCCTGTCATGTAGTCTGTCAGCAGAATGGAGCTCCATAACCTCCTCCTCCTCATTGATCATCATACAAACATCTCACATTTCATGACAATTTCGAGTTCCGCTCTCTGATCATGACTGTAATAAGCTCTTGTGGAAATGGTTTTAACAAGCAATTATGAGGTCCCAGCGTTGGATGGCCATATTGGCATTTTTTGGAGGGGTATAATGGTCACTCATGCAGACTCTGTAAATAAGCAATCATTGATCTTGGGATTTCAGAACAGGCAGCACTGAACACAACTGAAGCAACTCAGTGGCAGCGTTAGGTCTCCTCTTGTGTGTTGTCTTCTATTAACTTAATACCGATTGCTCCCTGTGGAATATCGGTGCTGTAGGACAAACCTGAGAGTAAATATGGGAATTCTGAACGTATGTTGTTGAACTAATGCTACCATGAGCATACAGACGAAGCTCATAAAAATATGAACTACCATAAAAAGAAACCCACAACCAAACTTCACTGCTTTGTTTGGTTTGATTTAACTTGTGGTCTTTGAGTGAATGAGATCATAGACTAAACGTTTGTAAAGTGAAAAACCTATTTTTTCCCCCAAGTCACTGAAGAACAAGAAAGCGTGTGTATAAGTCCAACTGGAATACAAACATGGCAAGTTGATTGGTTCACAATCATAACATCGAGAAGTGACTTGTTTGATGTTTCGATGAGATGTAAGCGAGTATGTGTATGTGTGTGCGCGAGCATGCCTATGTGTTTGCGTCCGTGTTCATATGTGCGTGTGTGTGTGTGTGTGTGTGTGTGTGTGTGTGTGTGTGTGTGTGTGTGTGTGTGTGTGTGTGTGTGTGTGTGAGTGTGTGTGTGTGTGTGTGTGTGTGTGTGTGTGTGTGTGTGTGTGTGAGAGAGAGAGTGTGGTGTGTGTGTGTGTGAGGTGTGTGTGTGTGAGAGAGAGAGAGAGAGAGAGAGAGAGAGAGAGAGAGAGAGAGAGAGAGAGAGAGAGAGAGAGAGAGAGATTGTGGGTCCAGACAAACGCTTCATTTCATTTCATTGTTTTTGTTAAAAACTGTGTAAAAGCACATTACAAAATGATATCAATGACAACATCCCCTCTGAATTTCAGATCCGACCCTTCTCACATACCAATCCTGCAAAGCCACATCCACTATCAACTCGCAACCTTGAGCAGTCACACACAGTGCTATACCAGTAGATAATGATGCACGTTATTGCATTCCGTTTTATTACATTTGTACAAAACATGTACAAGCATATGTTTTTCACATGAAAACTGACCAACTTGTACTTTCTTCCTGTTCAATACAGGCACACGCGCTCATTCTTCGTCATGAAAGAAACATCGTAAGTAGTTAGGTGACAACCTCATGAATTGTACATGGACATTTCAAAACACTGGAAAGCTCACACCCATCCCAGAATCTGAGAGCTGTCAAGGCACTATGGTCTCCATGAAGCAAACTCCATGAAGCAAACAAACATGTTATGATGCCTTGAAAATACTTGCTCTTGCAGTACAGGGGTATGGGGCTGGCCTAGAGGTAGGTTGGTTTACTGAATAAAGCATGACTCCAACCAGATGAAATGAAACATGACACAGTAAACGAGATTAACTTTTTTGGTTACATCATGATGAATCTTACGCCAAGCACAAGATAATGTTGTAACATGGGACAGTATTTTCTAGTATTTGCTGTGCAGTCACACTGGATGACAATCAAGGCAAGAAGTGGCATGAAAATTATAGATCTAATGTTTTCAAGGATTATAACTATTTCGCTACACTTTTTGCAGCATATCAATGATTAGTGTACTTGGAAAAATAATGAGAAAGCGTGATACAAACCAAAACACAATCATTTTTAACGCTAGTTCTGTTAAACTATCCTTTTTTTATATTTATTCATCACATGCTTAAACACACAGAATCAAAGTAAATGTGTTCATAACCTAACCAAAGTTTGCCACTTATGCAATACACAATCTTTTTGCGAACATCTTAGGTTTAGATTCAAGTGTCAACTTTTGTCACTGCAAAGTCTTTCTACATTTGGAGTGCTTCAACAACGAAGTCATTTTGCCCTGTCCAAGCCATCCCTCAGCATTCCAGTGTAAATGAGATTCTCATGATAGGTAAAAAAAAGTCCCTTCCCCCTTCTCTTCCTTATTATTCGCAGTTTACGGAAAACAATTTTCATGCCACCTGTCGCCTTAAAGAGGACCCAAAAGTCACACAAACAACGAGTACGTGCAACGACAAGACAACTCCCCCCCCCCCCCCCCCCCCCCCCCTCCTTTCTTTGGTTTCTTTAAAAAGAACCCCAGATTAACGGCTGTTCCTAACTGACCAGATCCATAGAAATTTCCAAACTCAAACCATATGGTGAACAGAAAGACGTCTATCATATCTCATGTACTTCAAACTCTACCATAACATGTAAAGGAAACATAAGGCATTTGCTATTCCCTGCCTAAATCTGAATAAAATTCTTTACAACGCATTCATTATGGTTACAAATGCACTACTCAGTCATTCAGCGAGCGACTATGAACTGCAAAATGAAGCCTAATAGCAATAAAAGCTTCAATAAGGCATTCATAACGCAAAGTTTCATTACAATGGCTCTGTATGAAGCAAAGATCTGAAAACAACATTGCACAGATGGCATGCGAGTGGTAATGAATCAAAAGGGGGGGGGGGGGGGGATGATTAAGAAAGGGATTTAGGAGCTGTCATAGCCACAATCCCAATTTCCCTATTTACAGTTTTGACACATCAACCAGGGACACTTCACACTTTCTTCAGATCCAAAATTAAAACATCTTAAGCACCTTGCCAGATGAGTTCCAATCACACTTTCATCTTCACCAGATCAGACCTAAAAACATCAATACAAGCTTAGTACCAGGTCAGATTCTGCAATCGCTGATCAAAGCAATAAAAAGCTTTTCATTCCACTATGCTTGGCAAAACTTTACACCCTTCCCTGGATCAAACCCATTAAAGCTTTACATCCTACACTAACACTAATTTGGCCTATTTTACACCCTACCATGGATAAAACCTAAAAAAAAAAAAAAAAACAAACTTTACATCTTAAACCAGGCCAAAATAAGTAATTACACTTTGCCCTGGATCAAACAATATAAAGCTTTACTCTTACACCCTACCAAAACTCAGCAATTCTTACCACCAAACCTGGTTAAACTTATCCACCAGATCAGTTTCCAGGCATGAACACAGGCAGCAACAACACAGGAAGAAACATTTAGTGTTTGAGGGCCCACAGTAGCAACAGAGGGCCTACTGACATGGTCAAAGGGCAGCACCCTTATCGCCGGACATCTCTTTCCGATTTGTTAGCTCTAAACTGGCATTTCCTGGAACTTACAATATCATTCTACCAGAAAAAATAGTTGGAAAGGAATCAAACTTTTAGTTCAACCTACAACAAGTAATTTTATTGAAAAATGTTTTCAAAACAGCTGAAAGATGATGTTGCACATCTGAAATGTTGGAGACTGAAGTTCATCAGCTCCTAACACCCTACCTCCGTCAAAACTTTACATTCTACGCCAAATGGACTCTTTCCACTCTGCCCTGGATCAAGCATATAGTGACTTCACGCCCTGCATCAAATCAATCTCAGCAATAGTTTACATCCTATCCTGCATAAGACAAGTAAAATGTCAAACCAGATCAAAGCTGGCAACACTTCAACCCTTACCCAAAGCAAACATAGTGAAATCCTTGGATCCTAGACCAGATTTCTCTGGATCAAAACCAGTAAAACTTCACACCCTGCTCTTGAACAAACCAGGTAAAATTTAAATGCAATACACAATCAAATTGCAAAACTACACTTTCTCATCCGAGTCAAACCTATCAAAATGTTGTATCCCACATCAGATCAACCTTAGGAACACTCTTCACTCTCCCCTGGATCAAACCTAACGCACAGCATCCTACTCTAGCTTAAAGTCAGCAACGCTCACATCCTCACCTGGATCAAACCCACGAAACCGAGGTATGCTTCACAATATTGGTAACCTTTTACACCCTGTCTTGATAAAGGCCAGAAAAAAAAACTAGGCACCAAATGCAAGACCGAGCTCAGTGACTCTATTGGTCAGTTATAAAGAAAAAAAAAGCACAACAGACTAACAAAACATAACAATAATAAATTTCTGTCATCATATCCCCGTCGATCACGGGGCTCTTTCAGGATTATTGAAGAGTTATAGGAAAAAAGGTCCTTCTCGAAAAAAACAAAAAACAAAACACCAAAAAAAAACCCAAGAAAATACAACAAAAAAAAAAAACACCAAAAAAAAAAAAAAAAGAAATACACAAAAAACAAAATGGCAGCTTACACAGACAGACAGATAATGACAGACCAGGAGTGGATGAAGGAGGAGGAAGGTTGTGGTAGGATGGGGAGTCAGGTGGGGCTAGAAATGATGGGGAGGAGCAGCGTAAAAATGAATGACACTAAGGACTGTGTGCAAGCCTCAATTGTGGGTGACATAACGCACTGGTTTGTTGTCAGCCATATCCATTTCTCTAGCACCACCTGTCTGACCCTGCACCGAGTGCGAGGAGTACATGGGGGCAGCACTTTCCTTCGGCACTATGGGTGCGAACCCAGTAATGGTGTTGAAGGTTTGTCCCTGAGAGTCTGTACTCACAGTGACAAAAGGCTGGCACACAGCAATGACGGGCTGTCCCATGCTAAAGGAGGCCTGTGGCATCAGGGTGATGGGCGCCGAAAGAGGAGAACTGTATGTAGGGTGCACAGAGGCATGGCGCACGATGTTTGGTGCCCCCCCAAAACTGCTACCGGTGCTGCTGCTGCCGCCTGTATAGCCCCCCTGGGAGGCAGGATTCCTAATGATGGCTGTGTTGTCATAGGACTCAGTCCAGAGAGACTGGTTCTACAGGAGGAGGTAGTGGCACACTGACGGCAGTGGTGTGGAAGATGTAGAGGCAGCTGTGGAGGTTCCTCTCTGTTTGGGGACGATTCTGCTGTTGAAGGTGGTGACTTCTGTCGATGGTGTGATGCATCAGATGATGCAGACTTCTTGGATTTCTTGGTTCTCACCTTTGCAAATTCCTCTTCACTCATCATAATTGTCCCGAATTTGCACAGAATCTTGCCGTGATGGGTTCTAAGGTGCCTTTTATACGTATTCCTCGTTGTATACTTCATACATGGTGAGCACTCTAGACATTCATATGGCGTCTCCCCAGTATGTTTTCTCAAATGCTCCTGCAATCAAAATACAAGAAATGTAACTGTTTTCTTCACAATATTCTTTTTGCAACTTATTCTGCTATGGAAGTTCCACATCCAGTAAACTTGTTAATTAATGGCATATGGGATGAAAATACACAGTGGTATGTAAATCTCTCTTTTCTGAAAAAAAAATTCTTCTCCAATTAAAAACAAACAAAAACATGTTTGCACTAAAACACACTGCAGTGCACAGATGTTCCTTATACAAGTTGGCCGCTCGACAGCAATCTTTGGGGGTAATCAGTACATTGAAAACTGTATCACTACTTTAATGGTACCACCACTCTCCACACCGAACACCGTCACCTAGTAATGTTGTCATAATCACATGAATTGAATTCTCTACCACGCCCCATGTATTGATCTTTTAGTACCAATCTGCCACAACTAGATAACTTCCAATCTGTCTGTATAAGGTGATCCTACATTTATCGGTTCCCACATAGGTGATTCTGAGTATGAAGACCCAGCATTCGGTGGAATCAGCCACAACCAAAGTGACTGTCATCTGCAAAGTGCTTGGACTGGAGCCGTCAATTTTTTCTTGGCTCGTCTTGAGTGTGACAGAGTGGCAGCCATTGTGCATTTACCACGCCTGTGGTCAATTCCACTGAACCAGTAACAATGGCGCAGACAGCAGAGAAGATAATTCGTCTATGTATGCAATCTTTTCAAAACTTCAACAGCAGCGTGTGATATACCCAGGACCTAGCGTCAATGTTTAGGATGAATTCTACTCTTTGGGAAGCAGGTGGGTGACCACAGTGGTCAGTTATAAATATCAACAATGTATAAAGAGGAATTGGGGAATGGGGAGTAATGCTATGGATGGATTCCAGACTTTGAAAACTAATGGCTGACCACATTGTTCAGTTATAAATAACAGCAATGTACAAAGAGGAATTTGGGTATGGACAGTAACGCTATGGATGGATTCCAGACTTTGAAAACAAATGGGCGACCACAGTGGTCAGTTATAAATATCAACAATACATACACAGACACGGACAGCAAAGCACATCCAAATTAGATTTTCTTTAAATATGACTTTGAACTTGGAAGATTTTGTTGTTTATTTGGAAAAGGGTGGGTGGGGCTTGGTACTCTTTAAAACAGGACCCACGTGTTAACAACTATAGAGACAGTTTTGATAATAATGAACATCACTATGTGGAGATGAAAAAAAAATCTGCAAATGAAAAAAAATCAATAGGCGTTGCTGTTTGACATCAGTAAAATAATTTGACATCAGACCTGCGCTGATGGAAAAAGCCTGAAAAAAACTCCACAGGGTCCAGAAGCTGGCATCAACTGGTGCCCCCCCCCCCCCCCCCCCCCCCCCCCCCCCCCCCCCCCCCCCCGGTGGCCTTGACAGTTCAGGGGTCGAGTCCCCTGAAGATGTGTTCTGTTTTGTTTCATTTTGTTTTTTTTTTCAGACCATTACGGACCCCAACGATTCTTGATACCTGGGGTCTTGTCAGTGTTCTTACGAATTCTTCTGCTGGTAGCCTTTGAAACATTTTAAGCCAACAGATTTTTTTGCCACTGAAATTTGGTGGCAGCAGAAGCTTTGACAAACCAATCTGGAGTAAACTGATCAACTGCTGTGATAGCTTGAAACCTGATGGTCTTAGTATTACATATCCCTCCCTCTGCCCTCCATTTTTTTCAGCAGATTTACGCAAATCTCAAGAATGACTTAAGAGACCTTAAAAAGCCTAATTCAGTTTAAAAACCTCAAAACTCTCATGTCTGAATAATAAGTTAAACAAGAAAAATTTACCTTGTGGTGGTTCCTGTGTCTAAACCATCTGCCACAGTATCCGCAGTCTATAATGAATTTTCCCGCGTGCATCAACAGGTGGTAATTTAGTGAGTGCTTGCGGGTGAATGATGACTCGCACACCTGACACTTGAACAGCTTGATCCCTGCAGACAGAATGACATACATCAACATCCGTCATCTTGTTTATCTACACAAAATTACAAACAATGGGTTTTCTTTTTTTTTGTTTTAATCCTGTAAGGTCTTCCTCACAACTGTTTTCACCTAGAGATTCCACCTAGGGCTATGGGATTCCTTGTAGTTTATAATACTGAGGACAAATATACACCATCAAGCTTTTCAACTTTCTAATATGAAATTATCAGGAAGTAACAAAATGCAATCATGAAGTTAAAGACAAGCATTAAAGAAAGTAAGAAAATGTTTGTTAAGCTTCCAGCTAGAAAGTGTATTTCCTTCAACATGACAATCATAATCAGTATCATACGAAAGTGGTACAAAGTTTATTTCTGTGCTGTATGTGCATGAACTTTAAAAAAATCATTGTGCATTTTTTGAGAAAGTCAACTTGTACATTTCCCTAAAACTTTTATTCTGCACCAACATAAAAACACCAATTCTATTCTATCATCCTGATGTATTATAACGTGCAAAGGCGCTATGCAGCACAAAGATACTTACCAGCGTGGGACCTGTAGTGGTAGATCAGAGATCCTTTAGCAGTGAAAACCTTCCCACTATTACAAATTTTGCATACAAGTGGGAAGTTTTCACCCTTTTTCTTTGCCTTCAGCTCTGCAATGTACTCCATCGCAAGTTTCTGGAAACAAAATTACATTCAATTATTCATCATTCATAGTGGACAGATTTCTCACGTTTTTGTTCGTCATACAAAACCCTACCCACTCCTAGTATGAACTAACTGTAATGGAGGAAAACTTCAGAACTCTTGGGTCTTGTAAATGGATGATATTTGTTGCTTATAATATGTCGGTGGCTTGTCAAGGAAATTTTTCTCTGCCAAGACAATTCAGTGTCTCGGGTGTATTCTGATTTTGATGAAAAACTGCACTACAAGAGTGTAACCATCAACTGTACCTGAAGAGTCCTGGACCAGCCGTTTCCAAGTAGAGCTGTTCAGTAACTGTCACAAGCAGCTGCAGCAATACACAAACTGTCCATACATGTTTAAAGTAAAATCTGCATTTAACTTAAACTCCGAGTAATCTGGTCCTTTAAAAGTTAAAATCTGGCAAACAAAAATGATGTCCCCTTGATCATGTGTTTTACAGGCCATGGAATATATATATATATATTCTTGCGTTTGTGTATGCATGTGTGATACAAAATAAAATGTCATAATTGTGTACAGTTTGTGGTATTTTCAAAATATGAATTATTGTAAAGGAAGTTTTGAATTTCTTCTCTGAAAGGTATCAGAATTTCTTGTACACATAAAATTCAACTGTGCATGAAATCTAACAGAGCATAGTTTGTGTTGTTTTTTTAAAACATCGATCGTTGTAAAGGACGTTTATTTGTCCTTTTTATTAGCTTTTTTTGCTTTGTGAAGACTCTGCAATGATATAAAATATCTTCCTGATCTATGTTATTACTGTGACGAGTGGAAAAGTAACTGATGCCAACATTTCCTAGCAAGTCTATGAGAAAGGGGATGGAGAAAAGTGGAAAGGAAAGAGGAACTAGGGAGAGAGGGGAAAAAAGAGAGCTTACTTTTCTTTCCTCTGGAATCTCTTCCATCTTCTTCCGCCTCACATTTAAGCCTTTTGCCTTCACCTCCTTATTGCAAGCTGAATCTGAAAGCATTACAAAGAAAAATGGATTGTTATCTAATGATGGTATTACACTGCCAAAAACACTCAAAGAAAATCAAACAATAGCTGAAGAAGGTACTGAACAGTCAGGAAATTTAAGATTACATTAAAAATAATCACTGACACCATCAAATCAGAACTGAAAACATCAACCAAAATTAGTACGAAAATGAATGGGAAAATCAATAGAGTATTAACTTGAAGAGCCGTTACCTGCTTACTAAGCACCGACACTAAACTGAAAGCAGTTCAATGAAATTGGAATAATAGACAAAACAGTATGTCCACCTCGTGTGTCGCTGTCTTTCATCCCTATTTATCCTTAAATTTACATACACCCCTATTCTCAAACCAATGAACATGATCAACAAGTTTCATTTACAATACTATCAACAAATAAAAAGCAGTATTGCCATTTACATTTACAATATCAACAAACTTATCAAATGAACCTATAAAATTTAGCATTTATTGGATAGGAAATAATAAGCAATGAGTGTAAACTTAAACATATATATGACAGTCTGGTTGATGAGTGGGGACAGAAAAAAAAAAGCAGAACTCAAAAAAAAAATGTGTGCGAGTGCGAGTGTGTAAAGTATGTAAGGGAGGGGAGTAAGGGTTATGGGATGAGACAACATTCTACATTTAGGAAGATTCAGCAGAACTAGAGGTAACTTTACACACAAAAAAGAAACAAGAAAATTCAATTAAATTCAAACAAATCAGTTTCACAATGTCTGGCCATGAACAGTCTTCTATCGCTAAAGAAACGATCGAAAACTGGGCGCTTTGTGCAAATACTTGTTTTAATCTCACTACATCGATAAAAGCAAGTACTTTAGTAAACTGGGTTTGAATATCAGTTAACACCAAAAGTGTGTAAACAAACTGCATCTGGAATGTCATTTGGACTAGCCAGTCAAAAAAGTATTTTAATACAGATCTCTGTAGTGCAGACTAAGACTTGAAATAAAGTGTTAAGTAGTGATCAATCGGTTTTGTGTACATATTAACAGGTTGGATTACAAGACAGATCTGTACACATACACCCACCTTGATGGAGTTCAAGTCAATAGTGTCTGATACTATCTCTTCTTTTGTAGCCAAAGGATCGCCACTCAAAATAACTTTGGCCTCTTCATCCTCTGATGGATTTTCGGGCTCCTCAAAGCTGCCACTACAAAATGATCGGTCAGAGAGACTGCTCGGGCTTGGAAGTGTTGCTGGCCTCTCGTGTTCAGCTGCGTAGGTATCATGTGCATCAGGATGTGTTCGCAACACAGATCTCCTTCTTTACTTCGACCTCTACTGGAACCCCAGACTCCGAGGATTCACTTGATTCAGATCTTCGTATCTTTTTCTTGGCAGATGTTTCACTTTCTTTGTCAGTCATGGAGCAGGTTTGGTTCTTATCGTCTTGTACTTTTCTCTTTCTTGAGGTTTTGTCGTTGGTGGCCGTATCTGTTTTGGTGGTTTTAGGAGATGAACATTTTTCTTTTTTAGCCGAGGCATGGTCTTTTTCTTTTTTTCTGAAACAATGCAACAGCCTGTAGTAAATCAACCATCAGAGACATATCATGTTCAGAGAATAGTTCTAAGTATACAGCAGCCCAGTTCACACACTCTTTAAAAACTTCTGACAACAAATCCCTCACAGTGACACTTTCCTAGCAAACGACCTGACCGGCACAGCATCTACGCTAAAAACAGCATCACTTTGCAGAACAGTTTCCATCTGCAAAAAAATCGCCCTGATTTGACAGTAAAATAAAGAAAATGAAAAATAAAACGCCAACAACAAACAAAATATTTTCAAGTAAGAAGTATTTGTGCGAACGCACGCATAACATCTTGCACACACGTAAAATCCCTTCTCCAACTTTCGGAAGAGAAGGCCAGTTTGGCCGTTGGTATGGATGACACGTTACACATAGCATGCACCCTGCTAAAAAAAATGGCAAGAATGAAGGAAGTAAGGAAACTGAGAGAACGGTATCGAACTATATGGACTGGATGATACGGGGAAGCGACTGAATGAAGCGCCAGTTGGCAGCTCTTCAGTCGGCTCTACCACTAACCAGGTAGGCAGCCCGTTGTGTAAACGAGAGTGGATTGTATAGCGCTTAGACCTTGGTCTCTAGCCGAGAATAGGCGCTGTATAAGTATTCATTATGATGATGATGATGTATGTGTAATATGAGAGAGAGAGAGAGAGAGAGAGAGAGAGAGAGAGAGAGAGAGAGAGAGAGAGAGAGATGGGGGGTGGAGACAGTGACGAGTCGAAGTTTAGTTCTCTTACCTCCGAGTTTCGCTCGGTACTGCACACAGAGGATGTTGAAAACAGCAACCCTGTTTACAAAACAAAAACGTTTTCCGTCAAATTAGCAGATACTGCGGTAAACGAACATTTCTGATCATGATAGCCCATCTATTTTGTCTGAATTTTATCACACCTAAAAAGTGATTGTCTGTCAGTCTGGGGCCAGTTGGACTCATTAATGCATACCCTAGACCCCTCCAAAGCCTCACCATAGCAACATGTTCAGGGTTAAACAATTTTTCATTAATTTGTGTCCACTCTTATTGTTTGTTAGTTTCCAATGTTGCAGTTGAGGAAAAAATTGTCCTACATGTCACTGGGAAAATCCTGAAATCTTCAGGAGGACTAGCAGCTTTATGTTAAAATCCACCATGGCATTAAAGCGGATTGCATGCCTGATATCATTTTCTTTTTGTACATGTGGCTTCATTTGCACTTTTCATCTGAGCGTACATTTGGTACGTCTGGGGTTCAATGACCAACATTAACTTACAAGATGACTGCCATATCAAGACTTATCTCTGACCAAGAAACTGTAAAACCTGCCAAAATGGAACATAATAAAATGGACCGATGTAAACCATATTTTTTTACCTTTTTTAGCTTCTTCGTTGACGTGTTCCCTTATGTGGGCTTCAAGGGGTTCAAACACCTTAGTTTCATCTCTAAATCCTTTGAACGTTTGTGTGCATTCACTGCCATCTGCATAGAATGCACATATGTAGCTAAAATGTTGTGTATAATCATTTGAGGTTGATTTAATAGAGAACAGTTCTCGAAGCATTCTATCAGATAAGCCTTGTAGCACATCAATGGCTATCTCCTCCTGAGCTTGCAGGTGCTTCAGAGATATCTGAAAAATAAAAAAAAAACCATAAAATATAAAGGTTCAAAGTTAATCTGAATGCGAAAAAAAACACATGAAACGTTATTAAAAAAAAAGTTGAACACATCAGAAACCACTTTCATATTCTTTCAACCATACCATTTCTCTTTTTTTTGTTGGTACTGTAGGGGGGGGGAGAGAGAGAGAGAGAGAGAGAGAGAGAGAGAGAGGAGAGAGAGAGGAGGGAGGGAGGGGGAGGGAGGGGGAGAGGGAGAAAAAAAAAGTTTCAACAACAAAAATGTCCGAAAAAAATATAGACGAAAGGAATGCCTGTGTGTCGTTCCTGTATTTTATGAAGTTTTATTCTGGATCACGGCTATGATTTCTTTCTCTCCAAGTTCAACTAAAACAAACATATGATATGACTGAATGTTAGATTTAAATACACAGGGATGAAAAGTTTTTGTTTTTTTTTTTAAAAAAAAAAAGGAGATTTGGCAGGGGTCTGGGGGTTGCCGCAGGCCCCCAGTGGGGTCCAGGGGCAACAATATGGCGGGGTCAGGGGGCGCCGCCCCCTGAAGCTGAGGCATATTTTGTACTAAATAAGGCATAAAAATCTTTAGAAATCACTTTCTTGCTTCTAAACAACTCCCCTGTCTATGTCGCCTCAGGGTTAGTTCGTTCAATTCTGTCATATGGACAAGAAGTTTTTTTTACAGCTGGAAAGACAGATTTACACAAGCTTACCAGTATTGACTCGTTGGCCTTTAAAATTGCATTAGGACTTCACCGATGGGCTTCAATTGATTTGACGTACAGGGAGGCTGGTGTGTTACCCTTAAATGAACACAGGCTAAGTTGCGCCTGTAATTTTACAGTGAGGGCTAGAACCATCCCAAATTCAGTAATTACTGAACTGGATGGCAGTACGTATATTTCAAGAGAGATCCGTAACAAATCGGTATACATGTCCTTAGGTGATTATGTTTCCCCATTGTTTTAGAACTGTAACCTGTCTCTTGATGGTATTGCCCAGGTTCCATGTTGTTCATACCCTTCGTGGTTGTCAAAGCAGGCTGAAATAATCTACTCTTACGGAGATTTTAATAAAAAAGATAATCCTCTGTTACTATCATCCTATACCAAAGACTTGATAGACAAGAAATACGATTCCCATCTACACATTTTCACGGATGGTTCTGTTTTAGATTCTTCCGATGTTGGGGCTTCCTTTGTAATACCAGCGCTTAGCATTAGAAAGAAATGCCATATTACGAAAGGATGTTCTATATTTACAGCAGAGTTATTTGCTATTTTGAAAGCACTAGATTTTATACTTCAACTTGACATGCCCGTTATACATAGACAAATACTTATACTATCGGACTCAAAATCAGCGCTTACGGCTTTACACTGTCAATCAAAATCTAGTCGTTCAGACTTGGTGTGTGAGATCTTATTTCTCATTCATCAGTTAATAACCCGGGGTATCGATGTAACTCTGTTATGGGTTCCAGGGCACTCTAGTTTACGTGACAATGATTTAGCTGACTTTTATGCTAAGGAAGCTGCAAGAAATAAATCTGATGTTTTGAATTGTGATATCCTTCTTTCTTCATCTGAAGCTATCCACATTCTGACAAGTTCAATCTGGAACATAAGACAGAAACAATATCTTGAAGATTCAGCTCGGAAGCACAGATGGGATATGACGAAACCAACAAGCAAATGCTGTAATCCTCCAGGGCCAATCCCAAATCGTAACCTTGTACATAGGCTGCAGGTTAATGGTTGGTTAGGTAGGTATTTAAAAAACCGGCACCTGCTTGTGCATGTGGTGAGACTCTCGATATCCCTCATTTTTTTTTATTTGACTGTACTAGTACAAAAAAATCACTTTCAGCCTCTTCATGATAAGATTAAGTCCTTCAAGCTTAAGTTGACTTTGTCAAGTGTGTTTTTAATCCCAGTTATGAGAACGGTTGGAGACTGGCAATGTTGGCTGTTACTCTTATTAAATCTCATCCACTTGGAAGATATTTTTTAATTCTTCCACCGCCCCACCCTCTCCTCAATGCCTCCCTCCCCCCTACAGGTTTTTTGTTTGTTTGTTTTTATAACCGGCTCGCGAATTTTTGAAATGTTAAAATCTTATTCTAGGCATATTCCATACCAGTATGGTTTGGCGTCTAATTTGCACGTAGAGCAAGGCTTTTCATCCCCCCCCCCCCCCCCTTCCTCCCTCTTCTCCCCTTCCCCAATCCATATACACCCATAAGCTGTTCGACTCTTACGAGTAATATGTCAGCCAGTTCCATACTTTAATGACCCTTGACTACCATGTATTGGATATACATGTAGTCACACAGAATTGGTGTTTCTGAATTCCGGTATATATGGGCTCTCAGTGTGTGTGTGTGTGTGTGTGTGTGTGTGTGTGTGTGTGTGTGTGTGTGTTAGTGTATGTAGAAATTTGTCTCTCTCTATAGGCTTATTGCTTTGATGTTTGAACAAACGAACGAATGAACGAAGTTTAATGCTGCTAGGCTGTAAAAGCCCTTTAAGCAAATCGGCGGGATGTACAACAACAAAACGCGACTCAATTTCGATTTTATTAACATGGAAACCACAGCAATATCCTGTTTTTTTCACTTTACGTGACGAAATCATGAACGAGAAAAATGTCACTGGTATTCACTGTCAGTTCTGTAGACGACGGTCACGCCAGGTAAAACTGGATCAGTCCGTGGACAGCGTGCAGCCGCCATAGAGCACATGCTTGGGTCTCTGCATGCTTCGTGTTGCCGATGCGTCTTCCTTTCCAAATGCAGAACAATTTAAGACATTCCTCTTATGACATGCGTCTTTCTTCCTGGTTGTTAAACCAGAAAAAGCGATCGTCTTCCGAACACGGATCGCAGGAATATTCTTGAACGACGTCGTCGTGTCTGACACACAGCAGCACACTTACATCATCCGTTTGATGGAACACATCCTTCCGAAATATTTTTTTGTCTATAGCTTGCTCCAAACTTGTGTCGTGATGTCCGACTGGTGGATTTCTGGGCCCCTGCTGTTGCACACCGACGGATCGGGGTGCGAGCACCGAAGCGTATCCTGAATGGGCGTGGATGTGTATGTGCGTGCGCGCGTATGTGTGCGTGTATGCGTGTGTTTATGAGAGTGAATGCATGTGTGTACGAGTGCTCGAGTATGAGTGTGTGTGTGTGTGTGTGTGTGTGTGTGTGTGTGTGTGTGTGTGTGTGTGTGTGTGTGTGCGCGCGCGCGCGTGTGCGCGTGTGCGTGTGTGTGTGTGTGTGTGTGTGTGTGTGTGTGTGCGCGCGCGCGCGTGTGTGTGTGTGTGTGTGTGTGTGTGTGGGCGTGTGTATGTCTGTGTGTGAGTGTGTAAGTTTGAGTGTATGTGAGGGTATGGGTGT
Source organism: Conus betulinus (assembly GCA_016801955.1). Classification (NCBI taxonomy): domain Eukaryota; kingdom Metazoa; phylum Mollusca; class Gastropoda; order Neogastropoda; family Conidae; genus Conus; species Conus betulinus. Next base: position 258,592 of record JADBJO010002819.1, on the reverse strand, counting down.
GTTCGTATTGAGATGCGTGTATTTGTGTATTTATGTAAGTGCGTACTTTTGTGTGCGCGCGCGGGCACGCGCGCCCATGTGTATGTGTATGTGCGTGAGTACGCACGCGCGCGCTTGTGTGCGCTTGTGTGTGTATGTGTATGTCTGCGCGCGTATTTTTTGTGTGTTAATTATGCTTCTTTGCTTTGAATGAAAAACGTTGGTATTCTGTTCATAATGTTTTCTTAAATGTCAGTACAACTTTAAGTTAATCTGGCAATAAATTGGTTTTCATAGGGAGGGGCTGTTAGCAGAAACCTAACAGCATGCAGCAAACGTTTGCATCAAACATCAATTTGTTTTGATGTCATTGTTTTGATGTCATTTGTTCTTTATGTTCTTTTTCATCACTTTGGCGTTTTTTCCTTGCCTTGAAGACTGCTAGTCGAAGTGGGTTCGAAATTTTTCTTTTTTCCTCCGTTGTTTTGTTATCCTGTTTTCCCCTTGTGTTTACTGTTTAGGGTTTCCTGATGAAGGGTCTAAAACTCGAAAGCTTGAGTGTTTATTTTTTGTATTTTATTTTATTTTATCTGTAAAAAAGGACTTCAAAGTACTATTTTTTCCTTTAAGTAAATCAGAGTTTGAATCAAACCATCATGGAAATGGAACTTGTAGAAAAATCAGAGTAGGAGTCAAACTATCATTGGAAATGAACGTAGATTGTTGCATACCCAATGATCTGAAAACATGCTGTAATGTTGTAATTATCTGTTGATGACTGGGACGCTCCTAGTGATCTCTGATTGCCAAAAAACCTAAGTAGACACGTTTTTGGCAAGGTTCACAAAACGCTTCAAACTCGCGTCTTTGTCATGTTTTCTTATTACACCCCGACTCTGCGGTCACACACCTCCTTCCGCAGCCACTCGGTCTTCTAGTGGTTCACATACTTTTTTTTTTTTTTTTTTTTCCACTCACTGGCGGCAACCTCTCACTGTGAATCGACGCCATGATGAGAAATGACACTGGAAGGAAGCAGAATGAGAACTACGCCGTTTGAGAACAACACCGACTGAGAAGAAATTCGCTGTGCAGACAAATTGAGATCGTTTCAGAGTTTCACTCTTTGAATATTTTTTCGGCGGAGATGCGAAAAAAAATAAACGGTGGAGACGGCGGAGGAGTTTTCATCCCTGATACATCATATAACAGTTTTTGTTTAATTGTACTCATGCCATGTACTTTAGTACCGTATTCATGTAAGTTTCACAAACAATACATCTTAATTTGACACCAACATTTCTTAAATCACAGGAATCGAAATGTAACAGGGGTTCTAGCAGTTTCCTGTTTTACCTGGCCACAAAACAAATAGCCTTGAAAGTTTTCCTACATGGCAGATTTCAGCGCATCATTCAACAAATATTTAAATACTTTCAGGACTAGAATTTGCCCGATATCTTAAGTTCTCCCGGAGATAAGTAGATCACAAAATCCACTCATCCCCTCAAATTTGTACTTGCCCTCTTTGACTAACTAGAGTGATGAACCGAGCTGTCAGCGGAC
>JADBJO010002819.1:244470-256979 GCA_016801955.1 Conus betulinus | reverse complement strand
TTGTCTTTTCCATGGTAATCAAAAGCAATGCCTGAATATTGTACAGAATATATACTTTTTGCAGTGGGGACAGCACTCTACTGGGTTCTATTTTGAGAAATATAGGGGCGACAGGTTGGGATATGAAAGGTGGGATGAAGTAGTAGGGAGGGATTGAGGTCGGGAGGTTGAGCTATAGAAGTTAAAAAGAGAGAAGGGAAACACAATTAGCCTGCACTATGGTAGGTCACCCTCACTGATACAGAGCACTGTCACTTGTCCACTGGTAGGTTTAGTTGCCCTGGACAGCAGGATGGTGGGTATTTCAAGTGCCGACTTTTGCATGTGCAACTATCAAGCACTGCAGTGCTTGGCTCTCGCAGCAAGTGACTAGCTGAACATGGACGAAGGTAAGCCTTGTTGACCAACTGGAAGATGAACTTTTGGCAGTATGCAATTCTATCTGTTAAGATAATAATTCAATGATAAATTTTGATCAGATAAACAGTATCCCTGTTAGGTTAAAAACTGTAAGCTGATTTTGTAAATACTGGTGATTGTTGGAATGATCTGTAGTGTATGACTTTAAGTCTCCTACCCTTTTGTAAGCTTAACTCAGCCTTTAAACAAAAAGTGGAGATTAACAGTTATAGCAGAAAAACTCTACCATAGAGAAAACTTTGCTGGCCGAGTCTCACATCCGTTCTGAAAGATAAAAGGGTAAATGTGTGCACTCGTCAAACCAGCCATCAGATTCTCACCTACAGACCAAGTTCTCTTTATCGCAGAATTGGGATCCTGGTCACGCTACACATTGTAGCACATAGGATGCATGCGATTTTTATACGTGTCCTCCCATTTCCACCAGTACACGATGATGACACACTATAACAGTAAGTGACAATTTTTGTGGTTTGGTAAGAAATACCAGGCAGCTATCTTCAATCTACATCAATTTTGCCAGGACCACTGTATTCCAACATAAGCGGCTGCACGGAGTGTAAGCAAGTAAAGTAGGAGTGAGGAAGGGATCCTCATTGTTGTAGTTCAATGAGGACTAAAACCTTGCCTATTGAAGTGACATGTAAATACTTACCTATGTGTAAGCAAGTAAAGTTGATGTATGAAATTGCACTTAACTTGTGTCAGTTCTCTGTTGTTCAATGAAATATGAATGTTTGAATTTCTCTCTCCAGTTCTGTCTCTCGGAGCTACAAGTACTTCTAGGAGTACAGGCCTAAGGAAAATTATCCCAGAGCCACTTTAAAATATTTAACAATACCCGGAATCAATAAAAATTCTTTCGATGACTAGTACCGGAAAGTTGCTCCTTCCACCACTAGTAAGAGAGAGGGTGTAGGTGAAATGTTAAGATAATTTTCTTCGAGAAATTATTCCAAGTCCTTCCCCTACAGGACCTGCATACCACTCATCCACCTCTCGTCACAAAGGGAATGGTGAGGCGCGAGAGATGGGACGGTTAGGGGAGAGAGAAAGTTAGCAAGTGGCAAATAACTCTATAGTTGAGAGAGAGAGAGAGAGAGAGAGAGAGAGAGAGAGAGAGAGAGAGAGAGAGAGAGAGAGAGAGAGAAAGAGAGTTTGTTTTTGAAAAAAAAGTAGGACTTGGACACATAAATACATAATGAAAATATAACCTTCCACACAAAAAAAAAGATGCTTACTTTTTGACGTCTGGTTGTTGAAACTGGCTTTTTTTTCATTGGGACTGCAGCACCTTTGTCTTCAGCAGCCTTCCTCTCAACCGCTATCAATTCTGCTCCTCCTTTAGCTTCCTGCTGTTCTTTCAGCCTTTCCATCTCCGCCACAGCCAGCAGCGTATAGAACTTACGAGCTGGAGGTTCTTTTCTTGGCGACGGGCGTGGTGCCATTTGTTCCATTGCTGCTGAAAAACAATTTTCTTTAATGACCACAATCATTTTCTGGTTCACATGGCACGTGACCCTACCATTATCAAGTTTAAATTCCATCAGTAACATGGCACTATCAGTATTTCTAGGACTAATTAAACGGTCGTCATAGAATAAATGATGTGCGACAGATTTTGTTACCTGTTGTTGCACAGAAGTGTGAGAGAAAATAAATGTTAGCGAAAGAAAAAAAAAAAAACTACAAAATCTGGGAAAAGTTTGCAATATGTTCATGGCACACATGAATTTCATCCTCGACTATCGCATAACGAAATCTGCTGAGCGTTTTTTTTTTTTCGCTGAAATAGAAACAGTTTCCGAAGCTTTATTTGAACTCTGTAGTGAAAATCGATCTCCTAATCACGATCATGGAATGGTCAAATACACACAGCCATTTCAAATATTGCAACAACCTTGCATATTAAATTTCACACAGCAATTTTAGCTGCAAGTCCTCTCCTCACACATCAGGAAATACCTAAACAAACCAGGCAAAGCATGAAAATATAACATCATGCAAAAACCAAACGAACAATAAAAGTGAATAATGTTACATGGTTGTTCAGCCAGAATGAATTTCATTTTAAATTTCATGTTTAGTAATTAACTTTTCTTTTTTTTTTAATCAGTATCATTTAGAGCTTGTTTCCTGTTGTTTTTGTTTTTGTTTTTTTTTTTTTGCATGATGCTACCAATTCCGGCCAGAAGACGGATCATGTATGTTGATGTATGTCCAGGTCCAGAGCATCTCTTTAGTTTAAAAGTAACCAACTAAAAGGAGGCCGCTGGAACAAAAAGCTGTTCACTCTATGCACACTTTCTGACAGTATATCTTTGGATTAAATGAACTCAACAGTTTTGGCAAGCCATCTGCAGTTTCATGAACCTTTTCTCTTTTCCTTTCTCTGATATTAACTAGCAAGCTCTCTTTCCCTCCATCCACATTTCAAACACCAAAGGATCAGAAACATTCTCAATGCTATTCTTGTCCCCCAGTTCTATAGTTATAACAAAATCGATAGTCTCCATCTGATACTTTGTTTTTGTTATCCGATGGTTGAAGTCAAGAGTTGAAACCAACCAAATTCAATGGTGAATATTCAGTTTGCCTCTTAAGACCAGGAACAGGGTTTTTATATCATGGACTGCAATTGTTTTATTTTCCCTCAATGTTCCCATTGCTTCTCCTTTTGTTGTATGTTCATTTAGCCAATCATCAACACAAACATCTACAGAAACCTTGAACCAGTTTACACCAACAATGCAAATATCAGAGGAAAAAGAACAAAATCTCATTCTGATTCTCGTATTCTAATCACCAGCATTATGCACCAACTAAAGAATAAACAGCACCTCACAACGTCCTAGTAATTGTTTAAAATTTCATCGAATAAAATGTTTGCTTGTTAAATAGCAATAAATTTAAACTAAAAACCCATCCTAGTTACTGTTCAAATCATTGTGAAAAATATCTTCCTTTGTAAATAGCAATTGAAAAGCGTTCTTAAAAAAAAAAAACCCTGACAATATTGAAAACCTTATGGTAACATTTTAAGGGGCAAAGAGACTGAGAAGTGGGAAAGCGTAGGAAATGACACAGATGAAAGAATCCTACGAAACGAGACATGTTTCGTTACCAACTAGTTTGCAGCCTGTCATGCATTACCATTCACAAACTGCTTTTTATTCTTTATTGATATTTTCAAAAAGCGTTTGGAAGGGGGCGAGAGCTTTTAAGATCTGAAGTAATGTAATTCATGTCCTTCAATTAAAGCTTTCTTTCTTATCATCATTGATGGTAGTATGAAGAAGACTGCTATCATTGTTATTTTCCAATACTTCTGATGTTTCTGTAATTATTCACTGTAAGCTAAAAGTTTGTGTCCTTGTTTCTTTTTTCCTTCCCTTAAACATCAACATTTGCAAGAACTTGGGAAAGAAAGATTACTAAAGGGCAATAACGATCACTTGCAATCATTGATAATAGTGCAAATGTAGCCTTCTGTAGTACTGGCTGGCTAAAAAAAATGGGGAATGTTTCCATGAGTATTAAAAACAACAAACAATACACAAACTAAAACTCTTGACTTATTCACAATTAACATATCTCAATACCTTGGAGGACAACAAAAAAGAAAAGCAAGTGAAAAAGGTTTTTTTTTTTTTTAATTATTATTCTCAAGACCTAAAGTGTCCAAACTTCTCTCTTTCTAATCATTTCTGATAAACATGCAAAATATTTCTGTGCAGTTTAAGATTGCAGCCATCAACTCTGTCTCAGTCGTTTGAACCAAACCAAATTACACAGTGATAGTGATCAGCAAATCAATAAGCACAATAACCATAAATCAACCACAGCCAGTCAAGTACCATTCAAAGAGTGTATTAATACCAGAAGAAACCAGGCTGTCGAACTGATCACAACTGGATTTTGACTCTTCCCAACATATCACCTGTGAGCGGTAATGCTGTATCAAAGAGGAGACAAGTTTTCTACTGCTACCAGTTGTTTTTATAATATTCAAGACAGTTGTGGGCAGAGCTGCTGACAGGCAAAGTCAGTGGTATAATGACTGAAAACAGTTTATTTTGGACGCACGACTGGCATCCTGCTCCGTGTCAGAGCCTCTTATCTTTTTTTTTTAAGTGTGGTGCAATGTGTAATAGCAATAATAAATCAACAGGAGCCAACTTATCTAGGGGAAACTTCCGGCTATCGAAAACCAGTTGTTTACTACTTACTGAACCAGAACACTTGACTTCATGCCTCACAGATTGTGTTACTGTATGCTACACGTTAATCATTCAACAAAAACCAAAGGGATGTAGATCAACAGACGAAAATGTCAAAAAATATCAAAGCTGACATAATGGACTCCTCAATAATGTCTTTAATAGCAATTAACACAATAATCTCCAGCTCATAAAATGCAAATCTCTTTTTAAAAGAATCATGTATGTTCACGACTGGTGACACCAGCTCTTCTCTGAAGAGTCATTTTTCTGAAAACTTGACATGTCTGTGACTTGGTTGATGAAAATCCATATATTCACAGGGGTAGGAGCAGAAAAAAACATAGCTATACTGTAAAGGCCGGGGGGGGGGGGTGCTTTAGGCCCCTGGTGTGGTGAAGGGACAACGCCCCCTGCTGGGGGGCAATTGCCACCCACACGCTGAAGAAAATGTGTCTTGCCAATACACTTTTGTGGCCTCTCCTAGAAAACAAAGTTAATAATTAACTTCTAAACAAAAAGGCTCCAAATGTGGCAAAATTTGATTTGCAGCTTAAATATTAAACTGAAAATGTTATGCCAAGTACTTAGAATACATCTTTAATTCAGTAAGCCATCAAACCAAACCGGATGCAATGTGTAAATATTACTCCCCAGTGATCTTAATAAAAGATAGTGGCCAAATTTCAATCACTTAATCTATAAGTTCAAGAATGAGGATTCTTGTTCTTTTTTTTTTTAGTCTTACATGGCTTTAATGCAGCAGAGTCAATGTCTGCACTAGCACTCGATTGGAACAAACACTGTCTGAGCAAAATCAAAAGCTACAGTGGGCCAAGTCTTACAATAGAAATCTGTGGCTGGTGGCACTGGGGCATCTGAAAAATGAAAGTCAAAGGTTAGAGTGGATGAACCTGGAAACAATAAATAAGTAACCCCAACTGAACAACTTTTGAGAAGAAAATCGGTGGCTGCAATGAGTGAACTTGAAAAAGTCTATCAGCCAAAGCAGCAAGGTGAATACAGAACTGGAAATCGGTGGCTGCATTGAGGCAAATCATGGTAGCAGAAGTCAGTGACAGCAGTGGGGTCAGCTTTTAAATGACTATAGTGGGCGATTTTCGGAAACAAAAATCAGTGGGATTGGATTTTTTTTAACCAAACACTGGGAGAGTCTTGGAAACAGAAGTCAGTGACTGCAGCAAGGTCAGTCTTTAAATGAAAAATCAGTGTTAACCGAGGGGCAAGTCTTGAAAACTAGAAGCTGCAATGTTATGTGCTGAAAATGGAAATAAATAACAGCAGAGAGAGAAGTCTTGGAAATGAAAATCGACTGATTATATCCGATATGTCCGAATATTGACATCCAGCAGGGAATCAACTTTAGACACCGGACCAGCCGCCGTGGCGCAGTGGTTAGCGTTGCGGACTCCCGGCTGGGAGGTCGTGGGTTCGAATCCCGTCAGAGTCATGTGGGTTTTTCTGCCACGACCGGCTCCAACCCAGAATTGATTTTGCTGTGGACTCAGTTGGGAAAGACTGGGACCACACAGTCGAGTTTCATCCACTCAATGGATGCGTTTCTGAGAGTGTTCCTCAAATTTCCTGGCCAACACTGCAGGTGACTGTATCTCTTGGGCCTGATTGACGCCGGGATATATATGATGAAAGGAAGTGAGTACAGCCCTGACATGTAGTCTCAGACTGAAATGGAAATCCGTAGCATCATCTTAATCATCCTCATTCTCATCGATCAGCATAAAAAAATATCTCAAATTCCGCGGCCCTTCATGCCCTGCTCTCATGGTGACCTCAAATTCGATGTCCTCTTCACGTCTGTGGCCTTGGTTTGGTTCCGTCGGGGTCACCGGTATCGGCGAGTCCATGGGGGCTGTCATTGGACGACGTGGTGGCGCCCTCCGGGGGAGAGCCCACTCACGCCGGCTCCGCAACTAAGCAATTATTGTCGTCAGTATGGGGCTTAGTAGGTGGTGTCCTGCGTATGTTAGATCAGAACAGGCGCCACTGAACACTACCGAAGTGACCCGGCAGTCGTGCAGTGTCTCCGGGGGTAGCCTCTTGACGACTTGACACTGACAGCTCCCTGTGGATTGTCGGTGCCGGGCTGCAGCGGGGCCGACCAGGCTTTGGCTGTGGATAGGGTATCGGAATGAGCGGCGTGGGTGCACTGCCTCTGAGGTGGCACAGTGGTTGGACAGAAAAAAAAAAAAAAAAAAAAACCTTTAGACACCAGAGCCATGACTGGAGCAGCAGCAGGAAGATTCAATTCGTTCATCTCATCCATCCATTCATTTCTCCACTTGTTTTTCTTCAGGTCATTGTCGACCTTCCATGCCTCTGCTTCGTCGTTAATCAGCTCCATTTTTGACAAAATTTAATATAGAGCATTGAAAACAAGAAGGCGGATTTCAAATACGAGTGGCGCGAAAACCTGAATCGGAACACGCACACGGAAAAAAAACAAAACAACAAAAAAAAAGAAACATTTGCTACATGGAATTCCGTATCAATACGGAAGGTCTTTCACCCCTGTATTCAATAGCACATCTCTAATATTTGCAACTGACAGACAGACATGTCCAGTTCACTTGTTGATACACAACCATACAGCTGATGTATAGATAATTTTGAGAAATCATGTCACATATGTTTGTAACGCAGGACACCTAACGCACCATCTGATCTTGAGAGTTAATGAAATTCTAGAGCTGCACAATATCCTTTTCAGATTTAACTCACTAGAAGACAAATGGATGCTCACAAAAAAAAATACAGTTTCATTGGAGGCTTTGAAAAAATCTCGAATATTCAAAACACAAAACTGTCACCAGTCGGACAAACGTTCTCCAGTCCTTAAAGCAAACTAAGGGTAATTTTGCTTGTGCTGAGATTAGTTTCCCTGGGTCCTTCAAGGTGCAAACTCCTGCACCCCGGGGTCGGATACTAAAAGAGGGAGAGTAACTAGGAAGTAATTGTCATGTCCAGGAAGGTGGTGACAAGTACTTATCGACCAGCTGCTTCTGGGTGAGGAAGGCATCCAGCCTCCACCAACAGCCATTTCCTCGGTTCTACAGTGGGCTTGAGAACTGGCAGTTGTGGCAGGTGACCACTGCTGTTCAGTGACCGTCGGCTTGCAGGTAGGTCACGATAACCATTCAGCTGTGCTTGGCCTGAGGGATGAACAGCTTCGGGAGGCTTCTTCTACCTATTAGATGGTTTACATTTTCTTGGCTATGACAGAGTCTAAATAAACACATGAAACCTCGGTCCTAGCTTGTGTGAAGTCTGGGCTGTGGGTACAAAGGGTAGTTTCGGGAAACTGAACAAGATTTACAATGAAAGTTATGCATTATCCACATGGTAACCAGATCTTTGTTGTACATGTGTTTGCACTAGTGGAACTAAATCAATTTGGAGATTCACTGGTTGAATCTCACAGTTGTTTATGGTAGTCACTGTCGTATGTGCGTACGTGCATGCGTGCACGTATGTGTGTGTGTGTGTGTGTGTGTGTGTGTGTGTGTGTGTGTATGTATATATATATATATATATATATATATATATATATATATATGTATATGTGTGTGTGTGTGTGTGTGTGTGTGTGTGTGTGTGTGTGTGTGTGCGCGCGCTAGTGTGTGTGCGCGCGCACGCACAAATGCGTGCGTACGTGCGTGTTTGAGACTAGTGAGTCCATGGTTTAATCAAAATTATTTGCAGATATGTTGGTGTAAATCGTTGTGATACGTGTACGCCAGCGATTCCAATGGTTGAACCAATATAAATCGGGTTCTCTTTATTCGAGGATGGTTATAAGACGCTTGGAAAACCAGTAAAAGCATGACTCGCTTAGGGAAAGTGAACTCATCCCGTCTTGCTGAGGGTTCTGGAAAATAAAGCACGATAGAGTCAAAGTCAAAAGACTTCACTTGAAGCAGAGGTTTGCTATCAGCTCAGTGTGGACAACAGTAGAGACTTGTCTCCTTTGTGGGAACGGAAGACAGTAGAGGTATGCTGTGTAGCCTAGGAGCCGACAACTGGCGAGAATTGTCTCCTAAGTGGGGACAGAAAACAGCAAGACATGCTAGCCTGTGAAGCCTAGACAGGGAGCTGCAAGCCACTGGTGGGGTGTGTCTGCTGCACAAGAAGACCTGTGGGAGAGCTCGTTCTGTCGAGAGGGTGAAGTGCAGTGGAGTCCAGGAGACTTGGTCTGAGAGTACGACTCCAGCGATGCTGTCAGCGTCCCCCAACCGAGATTTGGCCAATTGGGTGGACACAACAGGGTAACAGTTTCAGTACGCGACAAAAATGCCACCGACGAATATGAGAGAAACGAATGGTTCAACCAACGGAAATAGCTGGCAAGTTCTGAATGTTATTTCTTACTTGTGTGCGCAACCAGCGTATATACTCTTTCCTGGACAATTAAGAGCAACTGAAGAAAGGGGATAGAATTATCGGATTATCTGTCTAACGGTTTTTCACTTTTGTATGATACAGATAAATGAATTGTGCTGCGGCGGAGTGACAGAGTGTGTGTGCCTGTGCCAGCGCGCAGTTAGTTTGCGGAGATATGAATGCTTCTCTCAATACTCCCTTGTATGCCTGTATATGATAATCTTATTCTGATAACGAGGGGAAACGTCAGAGTCCCGTCACATTAACAAAACCAAAATATGCTGCCAATAACAACCACACCTAGCACAGCACTTTCTAAAAATATGTTCACTCAATGTAGATTCCCTTTCCAGTCCATTAATTATTTTTTTTTTGCGCCTCGGCTGTCAACAGCTGGATCAGGAAGCTTCTCCATAATTTATGATAGTAATGTGAAATAATGTTTCTTATTCTATGGCCAAACATAATGTTTAATTGTTTTGGTCCAGAAAAAAAGGTGTCTGCGGCAAGCTCTTACCACAAGGACTTTCATGACGTGTGCGAAAAAAGATTAACAAAACGTAAGGCTAGATCTTTTAAGATGCAAATTTTTTAGCGTTAACTCTAGTTGTCTTAAAGAATGCTTTTGAGCTGAGCTTACTTTATCAACAATTTGTTCTGATAATTCATTTGATAGAGAATTATATATTTACTCGGGTAAATCTCATACTATAATCACATTTAAGAGAAAATACAATAATAAGCGAGTGTATATGATCACATTTAAGAGAAAATACAATAAGGGGGTGTATATCAAGATATACATATACACACGCACACGCGCGCGCACACACACACACACACACACACACACACACACACACACACACACACACACACACACACATATATATATATATATATATATATATATATATATATATATATATATATATATATATATATATATACAAATACGTAAAGGAATTCCTTTAGTTTGAGATTTTACATTTTCCGATGAAGATTGCCACTGAGCATTACTAGTTTTCACTTCTAATTGATATCTGTAGAATGTACATTACACATCAACAAAAATAATGACAGGTGTGTGTGTGTGTGTGTGTGTGTGTGTGTGTGTGTGTGTGTGTGTGTGTGTGTGTTTACATCTTCATCTTCATGAAGAAGTGAGTCTCCTTAGTTATTACTTAGTTAGAACTGCACGTGGTTCCGAGTGTGTTGACAGGTTGCCTGTCTCACGCCGGGCCGCGGGTGGCCGTGTTTGAAGGTGGTGGAGGTGCCGGACTTGACCACAGCCTGGAACGGGTGGCGGACCTCGCCTGCAGTACCTTTGCTCACGGAGGAGGATTCCAGCCAGGCAGCGCCCCTTTGGGCCGGAGAGGGCTGTTTCGGTATCGGTATCAGAAGTCGATAACCCATGTTGATGAAGAATGACTGGGGGCGCATTTCCCCATGTGGATGAAGAATGACTCTGGTGCATTCCCCCATAATGTTATGACCCTACTGTATAACCTCAACTGTTGTGAATTGTGACGTGATTGATCTCCTGTGTTGAGGTTGTGTTGAGGTTATAAGATAATGGTATATGATATAAATAGTGTGATGATGGATAGTGAAGTAGCCCCCATGTTTTATGAACATTGCAACTGAAGGGGAAACAGTAGCTAGTGTTACCTCCTTAGTGGAGAGGAGGTGTTTTTATTTATTTAGTGTTACCTCCTTGGTGGAGAGGAGGTGTGTTTGTGTTTTTTTTTGTGTTGCCTCCCCATTGGTGAGGAGGTGTGGATAAGTTAATTTGAGAATTGTATGTACTGATTATATTTGTTCTCCCGTAGGAGGAGGAAAAAACCAAGTTTTCGGTATTGTGTATTTATTTGGCTCGCCTTGGGTGAAAGGAGTGACTGCGCGCGTTTGCGGAGTTTGCTTTGGAGGTGATAGGTGCGTGTGTGGCACGACTTCGGGAAGCATGACAGTGGGTGGGTGTGTGCGTGTGTTGTTCGCGCACGCGCGCGTGGTTTCTATTCAACATTCAATTTTTTACCTTGCGCCCGTTCATTGTGTTACTCCCACATATAAAATCAGCCGACAGTTTTGTAAAATACGCTTACTGCCGTAACACGATCACATGTGTGTCGGCTGAGAACCGTCTCATTAATTCAGCCTTCTAGTCATCATTCCTGTTAAAAAAAATATATGTGTGTATATTAAGATGTAAGACCATTCTGGGATGACGAATGTCAGTCATCTGATCAAATCAAATATTCCTGTCAAGCGCGATCTGACAACCAATACAATGGTAATCTATCGATGGTCTTTCGTGTTTGGTGATCCATTACTCATGCAAAGAAAAAAGAATCAATATTTGCGCACTTCGTTGATCGTTCAGCCTATCATTCATTGTAGTAATCAGAAACATACAAGCTATGTTCTTCTAGTCATCAGTTGACAGAAAAAAGAGGCGTTGCGACCGATATCCTTTCAAGCTTAGGTTCTTGCGCGATTATTGCGCTATTTTCGCACATTTTTCTTATACTGATCAATGGAGAACATTTTGATAATGGAGACGTTAGCAAAAAAAGATTTATACAGACCGTAGTAATACTGAATTATATCATTCGCTAAACAAAACTAAAGCTGGACCAAGCCTTGCATTAAGTTTATCTATTTTCTATATTAGCTATAAGAATTAAAGAAGAGAGTTTACAACACACACGAACTTCCAACAGCATGCTATGTGAAAAGGCCTTAAACGACAGAAAGCAGAATTGCCATGCTTTGCACATTCAACCCAGTGACACTAACCAAACGCGTAAAACAAATAATGAAAAGAAAAGAAACATTACGAAGACTTCCTTTCCACAATTTCTTTAAATGTCTGCTTCTGACAACACAACTCCTGATGAGCTCAAATTTTAACGTCAACGTCTGCGCTACTACTTTCAAACCAGGAACTCAAGTTTGTGTGTGTGTGCCAAACTCGCTTTCACCGGCACTAAGCCACGCTTCAACTCGGTCAACATTGAAACACTGTAGGTCTGATGCGTCCCCTGTTGTCTGCACACGAACTGTCAAACTCGCTTACGGTGGAAAATGTACATCTTTCCCATTCGTGTTTCTAAGATTTGAGTTGAACCATTTATTACTTTAAAAGATTCAAAGTTTAAAAACAAAAATCACGAACGGCACTCAGGAATATCAATCCTTTGATTAGACTTTCACAATTGTCTTCCTCTCGTGTCGCACATACTCTGTGTAATACCAAGAGGCCAACTCTCGCAGTTCATAAACAAATGCTGATTTAGACTCATATCTCTTGTTCGATGAGCCACTGCCGCACACACAGTCAATCGATATATCTGATATTTTTTTTCATCCAAACGCGCTGCCCGATTGACTCATGGAAAAAGAATCTGGGTCTATATTGGAACACGTGCCGGTAGTCTTCAGGCTAAT
>JADBJO010002819.1:221970-231970 GCA_016801955.1 Conus betulinus | reverse complement strand
GAGTCGGCCATAGCAAGGGGGAAAAAAAGAGAGAAATGTGCTACAAACCACATCTACATCTCCAGGTTTCCGAGGCTTCACGTAAACGGCCTAAGATTGCCGATCGAACTGCTGACCAGACGATCAACATTTCAGTCGGTTGGCATGCTAGTCGGTTCGAACAATTTGAATTTCGTGGAATTTCGATAGTCTGAAACAATACATATGTATTTTTTAAACTAATCGGCAAGAAGCGCAGCAGAACAGGTCAATAATCTGTCGGATTCCCGCACTCCAGCGGCTACTCAAGCTGTGTCTCAATCATTGATTGGGGTCAGTTCATTTGAAGCAGATCATACCACCTGCGGTAAATTCATTACTGATCAGACCTTTCACTTCCCCCACATCCCAGGTAAATTCACTAATTCCTGAGCATAACTTTATCCCCTTTGTACATGCTACTCTTCTTTACTGAACGTTTGGGGGACAGATATGGGGGGTGGGGGTGGGGTGGAAGGGGTGGGGTGGAGTGGGGATGGAACAAAAGGGTCAATTTGTTTGTTTGGAGAATTCTGAAAAATGAGATGGGGGAACATTAATCGCAATCAAGAACGATAACTCGTACCCCCATGTCAGACAATTACGCATATGTGACGCTAATAATCCTACGGCACTAAGTCGTCTAGCACACACAGAGACACGAGCACACAAAAAAAAAATCCTCAACAAAACTTACCCAAGCTTGCCTACGTGTTCTGTGTCAGGTGCATGCAAACAGGAACAACAACAACTGAGAAATGAACAAACAATTCATATTTATTCAAGGTTGGCTCAGCTTTTTTATTTTGAAGGTTGTCAAGCACAAAATACAGTAGAGGTAAATCAAACGATTTAATCTTGGGTTGATTGATACGTATGGGTTGACTGATTCGTAAAACAAAAAAAAGTAACAGAAAGAAAAAGATAAAAAAAAGTAAAAGTAACAGAAAGAAAAAGATCTGAGAGTAATAAACGATCAAGATGTTGTGTTGCCATAGTGATACGAATACGTGGTCCATTCTGTAAACGATCGCTAGTAACAGCATGCGCTTTCCATATTTGAATATAAACACCTAGTTATTGTGTTACTTCTTCAATAACAGGCAGTGGAAAGTTAGTATATAACATTTCAAGGGTAATGAATACAATTAAAAATTAAGAACAGGAGCTTCCCACTTCCCTTACAAAAAAGTGTGTCACGAAGATATAGTACTCCATCTGTTCTCACTCTAGATAAAACACGCATAACCAAACTAACGGTCAAAACAAAAAACGAAAACACCACCAACATCCCTTTACATCACAAAAACACCTGTAATAAAATAACCAAGGAATTTACCTTCAGATGGACTCCTTTTTCCCACAAAAATGTCCATAGTAAACGCGAATTAGTATGAATATGCCGGCATGCATACTATGTGATATGACGATTCTGAGGGTGAATGACTACTCGCACAAATGACAATGGAACAGCTTGATTCCTGTGGGCACAATAATCCCGTAATGTCTTCCTCACAACAGATTTTAGGTCTGCTGGGGGGGAAGAAAAGCCCAAGATTCCCACTCAGGGCTGTGGGATTCCTTCCATTAGAGCCGAGTCATTCTGAAAAATAGAAATCAGCAAGTCGCCGTGGCGAAGTGGTTAGCGTTACGGACTCCTGGCTGGGAGGTCGTGGGTTCGAATCCCGTCAGAGTCATGTGGGTTTTTCTGCCACGACCGTCTCCTACCCAGAGTTGAGTTTGCTGCGGACTCAATTGGGAAGACTGGGACCCACACAGTCCACTTTCATCCACTTAATGGATGCGTTTCTCAGAGTGTTGCTCAAATTTCATGACCAACACTGCAGGTGCCTGCTGTATCTCTCGGGCCTGGTTGACGTGGGTTATGTTGTTATGAAAGGAAGTGTAGAGTACAGCCCTGTCATGTAGTCTCAGACCCAAATGGAAATCCGTAGCGTCATCTTAATCATTCTCATCGATCAGCATAAAAAAAATCTCTCAAGTTCTGTGGCCCTTCATGCCCTGCTCTCATGGTCACCTCAATTTCGATGTCCTCTCCACCTTGTGTGGCCTTGGTTTGGTTCCGGCGGGGTCACCGGTATCGGCGAGTCCATGGGGGCTGTCGTTGGACCGACGTGGTTGTGCCCTCCGGAAGGAGAGCTCAGTCACGCTGGCTCCGCGACTAAGCAAATTATTGTCGTCAGTAGAGGCTTAGTAGGTGGTGTCCTGCGTATGTTAGATCAGAACAGGCGCCACTCAACACCACCGAAGTGACTCGGCAGCAGTGCAGTGTCTCCTCCGGTGGGTTGCCTTTTGACGACTTGACGTTGACTACTCCCTGTGGATTGCTGGTGCCGGGGCTGCGGCGGGGGGCCGACCGGGCTGTGGCTGTGAACGGGGTGTCGGAATGAGCGGCGTGGGTGCACTGCCTCTGAGGCAGTACAGAGGTTGGGATAGCAAACAAACAAACAAACAAACAAAAAAGAGAGAAATCAACAAGTCGCAAAGTTGCGTTAGAACGGCACACATGTATACTTCCATTCTTCCTGCATAACCATGACGGGTATAGAAATACATTTCAAAATTTGACAAATCCACTTCAGGAACTGTGTGTGCGTTGAGTGTGTGTGTGTGTGTGTGTGTGTGTGTGTGTGCGCGCGCGCGCGCGTGTGTGTGTGTGTGGTGTCACCTTGGAAGTTAACATGGCAATTCATTATCAGTTTTATTTTCTTCCCCATGCACTGACGATTTCCTGCGACATGAAGTGCATGTTTGTTTTTCAAAAAATGGCAACTCATACAAAAACAATATAGTAGAAAATCACAATGCCACTCTTCTAATTTTCGGCCACGTGCCCTTTTTCAAGAAAAAAAAAAAACAACAACAACTACGTGATGTCCATCTTTGGCAACTGGTCAGAGCAAAGAATTGACGTCATACATATATTATGCAAGTTTTGGCATGACATCATAATATGTGATGTCATCAACAAGGGAGAAAAAAAAGAAAAAAAAAAAAAGGTGGGGGTGGGGGAAGGGGGGCAAGTTGTTGTTGTTTTTTCAATTTGACGTCTATCCACATGGTGATATTAGACGGGGGGGGGGGGGGGGGGGGGGGGGGGGGGGGGGGGGGGGGGGGGGGAGGGGGAGGGAAGGGATCGGGAGGAGGAGGACGGGAGGGGGACCGTACTGTGTGTGTATGTGTTTATGTCTCTTTGATAAGGGGGAGGGGGGGGGGGGGGGGGGGTCAGAAAAATGAGCATTAACAACAATTACAATCAACTAGTCTATAACAATTGTCCTACAGGGCTATGAAGTAAACATTTTGCAATATTAAACGAACTAGTAGCATTTATGAAAAACGCCTTCAATACAATCTGTAACAACCCTATCTGTATTTACTTATGAACAACATCGATAATTTGCAGAAAAAAATTACATATATTTTTTTCAGATGACAGTTCTTGAATGCCATGCACGGTCACAGACAGGACTATGGTCACATTATACTATGGGTTCATTTTCATTGTGATTAATGGTGCGTATTGTTATGTTTTTTTGAAGTACATTGGTTACAGTATAACCACACACACACACACACACACACACACACACACACACACAAACAAACAAGTGCCCACGCACACACACACACACACACACACACACACACACACACACACACACCTCTTTCAAATCTTATTTTGTGTAGATTCTCAATCGGTACTCTATGCTTTAAGATCATCAGATTACAAGAAAAAGACCAAAATTATCTTAGAAATCAGTCAATTAATTCATATCTTAACTTTAAAAGGGACCAACGTTTCCTTCTGCTGGGTTCCTTCACATCTTGGATTTTCTTCAAACGAATGGCTGACAAAAGTAAAAAAAAAAAAAAAAAAAAAAAAAGAAAGAAAGAAAAAAAAAAAGAAATGCAGAGAATATCTGTGATCCCTAGTGAAAAACAGGGAAAAACCATTATAAATCAAAGTAAAACAGAGAACAACTGTGATCCCTGGTAAAAAAAGGGGAAAACCATTATAAGTCAAAGTGAAATACAGAGAATAAGTGTGATCCCTAGTAAAAACAGAGAAAACAATGATTATCCTAAGGAAAATAGGGACAACGAATGTGATCCTGAGGAAAACAGATGTGATCCAAAGGAAAATATTGCGAGCTCAGCATAGCACCTGTTTCCTCGCTTTTCGTTATTTTCTTCATGAATGATAGTAATTTTCCTGGGGGAAAGAGATATCATTGTCTTCAGACTCCAGCATGGTTTCATAAGACCCGAAGAGCTTGGCTGACCATTACAATACATTATGACAGTTAAGCGGGCGCCACACTGCCTGTGTCCGACCCTGGTTGTGTGTGTGTACTACGCCTTCGTCGGCAATGGTACAAGCGTGCGACTTGATCCAGTCAAAGAACTATCGGAATCCTTTTTCCTGGGGAATGATGAGCTCATTCATGACAAGGAACTGTTCTGCCCTGTGTGGGTGTTTAGGAGCTGATTGTACCTATTAGTACACTGTGAAGTTCAAGGTGACCCGCCATCGTTTTAAATCAGGCCCACACACTCTCACCTCTCACTCCCACTCCCTCTTTTTTTTCTTCCCAGTTCCCCATTCCCACCCTTCCTTGTCAGTACGTCGTCACATGCTGAATCTTTGTTCTGTCCATGGGCCTCTGGGCTATTAATGTTAAGGAGTAGAAGAAGGAGAGGCGTGGAATGGTGGTGATGGTGGTAGGGCGAGTTTAAGGTAAAACTGACGTGTACTGTAGTATACAGCCAAATGAAGGAAAACTGAGAGCATGTTTGAAAAAAGGCAACAAAAACGATAAAGAACGCTTCAGAAAAAAGCTGTTATGAGCTGTGGAGAGGGGGAGGAACGGAGAGGGAGAGGGATGGAGAGGGAGAGAATGGAGCAAACGGGTTAATTCAACTTTTATGTGGAGAATTCTGACATGAGAAAGGGCACATTTAATTACATTCAAGAAGGATAACTCGTGCCCCATGTCAGACAACTCCATGCATGCACGCACATACACACACGAACCTGACGTCTTTCCTCCGCACACAACTGCATCCACTCCATACACATAAGGCGCAAACAAAGGTCAATTTTGATTCATCCCCTCCTTAATCTTTTAAAATCCCATGGGGGTTTTTTTTACTCTGGCATCAATCAAAGCGTATATATTTTCATTATTGTCTTTCAGCTGGTGCAGCCAAACAAGCACTCTTCTTCTGCACACGATACTGATTTTGCAGGTTTACTCACTGCAAGTGTCCACACACACACTCTGTGGTGTCCGGAACTGGCTTCCTCTGTGCGGGGATCCCATACACATCACAACAACTACTGGTCGGCGACAAACTCTTGCCCAACCTGGATCTTCCCGCGGATCGGAGCTTGGCCCGGGAACGCGCGCAGCCCCCAGCCATCCACCTTAGTGCCCGCCCGATCTCTCTTTCCTCTACCGCACATGGGGAGTCGGCCCAGCTATAACAAACCGGATAAACACGAGTTCAAAACACTGCCAGCCAGTTAGCAGTCATGTTACACTTTAACATTTTTGAACTCTTCAATTTTTCAACATAGTTTCGGTTCCGACAATAAACCGTTAAAAACAAAATGGAGAATCATCTAGATTCTCACATATATAAAATTAGATACTTACGGCTTGAGTACCGGTCATTCAACTACAATTCACATACTTCTGTATGTATTAGGCCTCTGCCTTTATCATGGGGCACAGTCCGCCTCTTCTTCATCTAAATCGTCTGTTCCATTCTCAGAGTGCGCACCGATACAGGTCAACGCCTGTTTATATTCAAATCGCGTGAACAGTGTTAAAAAATTTTCACTCAAACCCTGGGCCACGTTCAGTCAATACGCTCCCTTGTGTCACACGACTAACCTATAGTGTAACGCACGAATCAATAATCTTTTTGTTAATCTGTACTGTCTCATGTAATCGCGTAGCATACGAAATATATCGCTCCGCATTACATGACACCCCCCTTCCCGGGGTAAGATTTTTCCACCGGAGAAATCTTGCAAAAGGATACCCCACAGAGGAACCCAAAACCAGAAGTACTATATATACATATCAAAATGCACAAAGTATATTCATCAAAGGAATCAACACTTTTTATCCATGGATCACCTCAATATCTCCAAAATACATAATCCACATCTTAAGCACAACACTTGCATGATCCATACACTTCCTGCCAAACCCAACAGAATATGCAAATTGAAATCATTAAGAACTCCACTATATGCATAGATGAAACAGTAAGCACCCACACGAAGATATCAAAATATGCAGTGATCTTTCAAAAGACAACCTCAAGAAATCCATCGTGTATCAATAGCATGAGACACACGTTAAAATCACCAATCATGGTTCAAAATTATCTACATGACCATGAACATGCACAGCAGCCAATCTGCAATGGTCATTTACAATGACACTACACCAAAGCATTTTCACCCATGAACGCAAGTAAGAGAAATACAGACAATTGACCACAAAATGATATAGCAATAATGTATATACACAATTCTTAGACTTGTATCTTGTGTAGACCATACTCACTCAAACTTGTAGCTTACTGTAGCTTACAAGACAGGAATGAATAAGCAATGATCAATCACAAATACAAAATACAGCATCAGCAGCAGACCATAAAACACATGGTATAGCACTACTCCCTGGACAACAAATCTGCGAAAATATTAGATGTCCCAGAGATAGGCTCAACAGTGAAACAGTACTCTTGAATGCTTAATGCCCATCTTAACAGGCGATTATTTTTTGATTTTGACGCTTTCAAAAATGTCAACGGTCTGTGGTCAGTTTGCAAAACAAAAAGGTCTCCCTGATAAAAACCTAGCAAACTTGTCCAGTCCCCAGACCAAAGCAAGACACTCCCTTTCAATAGTCGAGTATCTCTCTTGCACCACAGAAAACGTTTTGCTAGTGTATTGCACTGGATGTAAAAAGTCCTGACTTTTCCTGTAGCAAACATGCACCCATGCCCTTACTGCTAGCATCTGTACGTAAGACAAAATCTTCATCCAAGTTAGGAAGAAGTAACACAGGAAATGAATTGAGTACAGCTTGAACCTTCTCCAAACTTTTCTGACACTCATCAGACCACTCAATCTGACGCTTCTTATCTCCCTTAGTCAGTTCAGTCAGAGGTGCAGTAAGACTAGCAAAATGAGGAACATATCTGGGATATAGTAGGACAAAAGACCCAACAAAGAGCGAACCTGCTTCTTCGTAGTTGGCTTACCCACAGACAAAATCTTTTGCACTTTCTTGACTTCCAGACGAACATGACCAACGGAAATCATATGTCCCAAAAACTCCAACTCCTGAAAACCAGCCAGCACTTTTGACGGACGAGCTGTCAACCCAAACAACCTGAGACGGGTCAAAAGCATGCGTAAGTAGTCCAACAACTGCTGCCAAAGACGAGCTGCAAGAAGAATGTCATCAAAGAAACTTACAGCTGAAACTGATACAACTGCAGCTTCCGCATCATTCTTGCGAACGTAGCTGGTGCGTTCTGCAACCCGAAAGGCATTCTTGTCCACTGAAACAACCCAAAAGGAGTTTGAAACGCAGTCTTTTCCTTATCCTGAGGCAACATAGGTATCTGCCAGTATCCCTTCGCAAGGTCTACTTTGACAAAATACCGACCTTCAGACAAACGACAGAAAATATCCTCAACATCTGGAATCGGTTCAGAGTCGAACACAGTGACCTTATGAGAGCCCGATAATCGATACAGAATCGAATTGAGCCATCAGGCTTACCAACCAGAACGACTGGAGAACTGTACGGTGATACAGACGGTTCAATCACTCCAAGATCCAACATAACCTGAACCTCTCTCTGAATGATCTCCCTCTTTGCAAAAGGCAAAGGGTAAGACTTGACCCTAACAGGAACATCAGTAGTCAGATTAATACAGTGTGGATCTACCTGTACAGCCTTCCCCGGTGTATCTGTCAAGACATCAGAAAAATCCTCCAAAACACTCATCAACTGAGACTTTTGAGTGTCTGACAACTCAGGAGCAACCTTTACATCACGAAATGTCTCGCCTTGAACAGACAAGGTAGGTAATGAAACGTCATCGTCACTCACATCCTGTACAACTCCTACAGAGGAACAATGTACATCCTGTACAACTCCTACAGAGGAACAATGTACATCCTGTACACCTGACGGGGGAGAAACAGGGGAATGTGAACACTCTGCATCCGAAAACACAGTGGAAACAACACAATCCACAGGTAGCTCACTAGACAATGCAGACGCAGAGTCTAATCCCTGGGGAACACAAAGAGCAACATCGAAATTGACAGCAACATTCGTCCGAACCACATACTCTTTCAACATATTGATGTGGAAAATCTTGGACTTTCCATGCATGTCAATACGATAGTTGACAGGTGAACACTTTTCCTTCACAAGAAAAGGACCTTTCCAGGAAATCTTCAACTTATTCTGTTCATCAGAGAGCAAAACAAGAACTTGATCACCCACTTCAATGAACGAGGAGAGCTCTTTCTGTCTGCGTACACTTTATACTTGTCGGTCTGACTGTCAGCGGTCTGTTGTGCCTGAGCACAACTGTCCAGTATCCGATTGTGCAAGTCATGTACATATTGGTAAACGTTTTTGTCATCGTCAGTCATCTGTGTGCCAGTCCACTTATCAGCTAACAAAGCAATAGGACCACGGGGTGAATGACCGAAAATTAACTCAAAAGGAGAAAACCCTAAAGTCATATTCGGCAACTCCCGATATGCAAACAGAACAGCCGGAATGTACCGATCCCACTGCTTGGGACAGTCACGACAAACCTTCTTCAGCATGGACTTCAAGGTGCCATTAAACCTTTCCACCATTCCGTTAGACTGAGGGTGGTATGGAGTAGTGGTAACAGAAGAAATAGACAACAGACGGTACACACTTCCTTCATCAGGTCCGAAACAAACTGAGTACCACAATCAGTAAGAATTTCGGAAGGCAAACCATACCTTGAAAAAATAGAAAGAAGAGCCTCCGCCACAGTGACTGTATCGATACGTTTGAGTGGGACAGCCTCCGGAAACCGAGTAGCTGTATCCACCAACGTCAGAACGTACCGAAAGCCAGAAGAAGACACCTCCAAAGGACCAACCAAATCCATCGCTACCTTCTCAAAAGGTACTGAAACCAACGGCATCTTGTGCAACGGCGCACAAGGGACGTGGTTACGAGACACAGTCTTCTGGCAAGTATCACATGAACGACAATACTCCTTGACTGACTGAGACACTCCTGGCCAAAAGAACGATGCAAGAACTCGCTGTAGAGTACGTCTGATCCCACAATGACCAGAAAAAATGCTGTCATGCGCAGTATGAAGCACAACGTTACGTAACTCCTGAGGAACTACCACCTGACGCTTAACTCACCTTTGTCCTTGACCAAGCGACATAGAACATCATTAAAAAAAAACAAAAACAGGCTTAGTCAAAGGGGAAGGTACCTCAGTTACAACTGAAGAGAACAAGTGACTCAAAGAGGCATCACGCTTCTGCATAGCAGCAAATTCCTTAGGCTGTACATCCAGCACAGACAAATCAGGCACTGACAACGGTACAGGCAACTGTTTCTCCTTGTCTGCCTGTAAACGAGTAGTCACATTACATGGGACAAAAGATCCACCAGCACCTGAACATGCTGAAGTAACACCTGGAAGATTACCAAGAATGAGATCCGTTACTGGGTTCTCAATAACACAGGCAAGCACCTCACCCTCAAAGTAAGGTGTACTAACTGAGACCACAGCAAGAGGGAAAACCTCAATCTTACCTCCAAAAGAACGACAATGTTGTTCTTCACCAGTGAACTGGTGCGGAAGAACAAAAGAACGGCGCACTCCCGCAGTAGTGCAACCTGTGTCC
>JADBJO010002819.1:190000-215000 GCA_016801955.1 Conus betulinus | reverse complement strand
CTTCAGATTAAATGAGTTTTGATGCGCTTGATGTAAAGTTGAAGCAATGTTTAAAAGCAATGAAAAGAACCAAGAACGACAGTGCAATGCTGCGTGCTGCTGCGCGGAGAGGTCCATTGTTCCATCCCCAGTAGAAACCTTCATTGCTGGAATTTGATTCGCTTCAACTGCCTCCTATCCAGAGCTTTAGTGCTAAGGCCTAAAATGGAAAACTGTGGTCACGTACGTCAGTTTCATTTTTAAAAAAAGAAGTGTCTTTGAGAGCATCACTAAAATAAACAGAAAACGCTGCCGGTGTGTGTGTGTGTCTCTCCCAGTCTTATCAGTGCTGGAATACGTTAAGAAAGGAAGTGTAGTTTACAGTTTTTCGCAGACCACAGTGGAACCCAATACCATAATGTTAATTGTATCCATCCTCACTGAAAATCTTAACATAATTCTCACGATATGTGGACCATCATTCTTTGCTCTTGCGGTGAGCCCAGTTGCCATTCATCTCTACGTCCATGCACATAAGGAGTTCGTTTGAGAATCGCCAGTATCAGTGACTGCATGGTATTGTGGTTGGGTGGACCACAGAGGCAGCATCCCATCTGAACCCTCTGGTACTGGACATTCACACTTGTTCTGCTCAAACTACTCACTGTCGAAAGTGAGGCTCTGCGCAGGGTGCGTCCTGCGTGTGTTGGATCAGAGCAAGCACCACTGAACACCGCTAAAGGAAGGGACAACAGGGCAGGGGTTCCTCTGATGGGTTCTCTCCATATGACCTGGCATTGATGGCTCCCTGTGGACTGCCAGTCAGTGAGTGGGATGAGCGACACGGACTTTACACTTTGGCTGAGGCACGGAAAATTAGACGGAAGAAAAGAGAAAGAACAGTTGGATGCTCCTTCTTATAACCTCTCTCTCTCTCTCTCTCCTCTCTCTCTCTCTCTCTCTCTCTCTCTCTCTCTCTCTCTCTCCTCTCTCTCTCTCTCTCTCTCTCTCTGTGTGTGTGTGTGTGTGTGTGTGTGTGTGTGTGTGTGTGTGTGTGTGTGTGTGTGTGTTTCAGCTTCTTTCTGACTGCTTGTCAGCAAAGTTTTCTTCCCCGAGAGGAAAGATGTGTGTTGAGGTTTGGCTTACCGCTTGAAATGATATCTATGGAATTATACACCGTTGAAGTAGACTCCTTTGAGCCTTATCAAATGTACACTTAGATAACCACAGCATCCAAGCACATGGGTATTCACACACAGAAAATTGATGAAGGTCTATCATGCATGATAGGCTCTATACACAGAATAAAAAAAAAACATCATAGGGAAAAATAACCAAAATATGTAACCCTGTTCAATTGACAGCTGGGCCGTAAGTGTTATTGGGTACAGTGTGGAAATGAAGCTTGATTTGGTGTGTCAGTGTCTGAGTTGACCTCTACCCACCCTTTTGCCAACCTATGAATCACAGCGCGTCCCTCGGTTTCATTACCTTTATTTCAAAACTGGCACACTTAGTAAATGCACCAGGTTTAGTTACCCAAAACCCTCTTAAAGTAGACAGTCTTTCGTTTCTGTCTCCTTCTTTGGCGAGTATGTATGTCAGGGTGTCTTTTTGAACCACTGATAAAAGTCCTTCATTGTGGTAGACTTTAGGCCTGAAGAGAATTGATCTGTGTGTACTTTTTGCCCAGCCAAACCCTCTGGTCATTCTGACTGTTTTGGGAAGAAGAGAGATGGATGAGGACATCAGAGTGACTCACAGATACCAAACAAATGGTTTTTCATCAGCCCGTCTCTGAACTTGTCTATGTGATTATAATGCAATTCTTCATTACTATGCCAATGCATCCACCAGGGCGTCGCTTAGCAGACTCGCCCATTTTTCCTGTGTGCTTTTCAGTGGACATTGTAGCTCTCAAAATGCAGTCAGTCCTTCAATGATCAGCGAAAGTTGGTTTTGGAATGCGTCTACTCCTTAATTTTTGTTTGTAATTTGAATCGCTTTGGACAATTGTTGAAAATGTGCTTTCATAGACAAGGGAAGAGAGTATAAGGAAGGAACTAAATGCAGAATATTTGTCGCTTGTTGGCCCATGACAGAAGTTGATAGATAAGAAATACATTTATTTTGAAATGTTCAACAGACGTACTTTGGGATTTCTTTTTTCATATGTTACTTAAAATGAAACAAACTGGCATTTCAAAAAACGGGATATAAATTCTGCATGCAGTAATTTGCATTGCCTACACATATGAAGTGATATGTTGATTTTGTTTTTCCATTGTTGTTTCAGTAAGGTAATAACAGATCCATTAAAAGATAAAAAAAAAAGATAACATTCATTGAAGAATAACATGTTTATCTTGAACCTTGTAACATTGAACACTCAGACGAGCACGAACAATGCTAACAATGTCAGTGTTTCGCTGGCTACGAGAATTCTAAGTGAATTTGGATGAAAAAAGACATTCATAGTAAAACGAGTAAGGTAAACATTACTTTCCTTGAAACAACCAAAGGCTCGCAATACCAGTGAGTGCTTCTTCTGTCATCCAGTCATCTAGTATCCATATATGCACGAGTCACATTAATAATGTAGAAATCTCTTTCTACGTCTCTCTCCCCTTCTCAAAGATGCTTCAAGTTTGTGTATTTTTTCATGATCAAAGGTTGAGCAAATTGAAATGTTAACGTCTGTCTGTAAATTCCTCTGCTGTTGTTGCTATGTGCAGAGGTCAGGTGAGAGTTTTTGTGCAAACGTGGAGCTTTCCGTGGTCGGTGGTGTGGGAGTTTTTTTTCTGTATGTCTCTCGACTATGAGAGTGCTAGGTGAATATGTACCAGCACACACAGTGGCACGTTAGAAAATCATACATTGTCCTTTGTTTAAGAAAAGTTGTATGGCTTCACCTTTAGATCATTTGTCCATCTGTCTCTGGAAAAGATTGTTTATCTGGTGCTGGATTAGTGATGTTTAATTATTGTAATTACCCAACATCATGGCTTTCCTAGAGGACCCGTCACTATTTAGAGTGTCATTGTAGGGGTAATTACCGTATTCCACATAGGAGTACTTACTTCAAACAGAATTTGAGGGCTTAGCTTTCTGCTTGGAGCTCTAACTATGCCACTTCTTTGTAGACGTCCTTTTCTCTGGTCATGTGCGGCACAAAATTGTGACACCATGTACGAGTATGCAACTACCTAGGATGAAAGATTCACAGTTGGTGGTTTATTAACCAAAATTTCAAACCATGATGGAAAACTCTCGCTTATCGTTTCCTGTCTGATTTTTTTTTTTTAATTCAGTGCGACACTATCAAAGGTTTTTTTTTTTTTTATGTGCCGACCTTCTACCAGTTGGCTTGACTGTGTTTGCGTTTTTATAGTCAGGCGCAATTCATTTTAAGAACTCCAATAGTTTAGAGTCATAATCAGGAAATTGACTGATAAAGAAAATTACCAATTCTAAAACACAAGTCAAGTTCTCAGACATGCAAGATTCTGATGTGTTTGCTGGTTTGTATGTTCGGGCGTCGTGCATTGATGTCCAACAGCAGTTTTTCCATTCTTCTTCCTCCAGCGATTCTCGCTAGCTGGAAGCAAATGTAATAAACTGTCTGCATGTCACAAAGTGCGTGTGACGGAAACAGACAACGTTCTTGCTCCGTACCACTTTCACAACACAGTCTCTATATCGTGTTATTTGTTATCCAATCTGATTTTGCAAGAAGTCTCTCTCTCTCTCTCTCTCTCTCTCTCTCTCTCTCTCTCTCTCTCTCTCTCTCTCATTTGAACATGTGATTGATTGCACCTTTGTTGGGAGCGAATCAGAGACGCAAATACTAATGGGGTTCGTTTTGCTTCTTTTTCTAGGATTCAAGGCAAAAAACCATGGGGTCGTTCGTCCTCCGTACACGTGTTTGTTGTTTTTATTCTAACTTCCCCAACCTCACGTCTCGTCTCGTCCCGTCTCTCTCTCTCTCTCTCTCTCTCTCTCTCTCTCTCTCTCTCTCTGTCTGTCTCTCTCTTTCTGTCTCTGTCTCTGTCTCTGTCTCTGTCTCTCTCTCTCTCTCTCTCTCTCTCTCTCTCTCTCTCTCTCTCTCTCTCTCAGTAAATGACCTTCTATAAAGTTACAAACGCAATTTCAGCTTTGCCTTGTATCTAGCGTTTTTTTTTTCTTTAGGTCAAAATGTGCACAGCTAAGAAAGAAAAGTGCTGTTTTTCCTTCATAACACATTTTGCAACATTTTTTCATTAAAAAATGGCAGATTAGGATATACGTTTCTGTGTGTTCTGACTCAAGAGTCTAATAAAAATTTACCTTAGAGAAATTCTCGACCAGCCCCGACAGTCCCTAAGGTAAATCTTTATTACTCTTGAGTCAGAAACACACAGAAGCATGAACAACCCGGAGTCGGAAAGTGTCTTTGCTCAGATTGGGATATATTTCTCACTCTGTAATCCACTCTCCCTTCTTGTACCTCCCAGCCACGCAACTTACACACCTCCGATTCCTTGCTCACGACTTTTCCTCTTTTTTACGCTCTTTTACCCAGACATGTTCCATGATTTGAATACCACTAGTTTTCTTCAATAAAAGGAACGCTGAAGCTTGTGAGAAAGGAGTTTATCTTTCCACTTAAAAGGACACACATACAACTTTAAAGATTGTTGAAACTATTTACTTTCGAACCGTATCGAACGTACATTCAAATATCTTAGATAAGTTTTCCCTCTTCAACTGATAGCTGACTGTAACTTTTACTGCGGTCTTTGTGACGATGCACCTGATGTGGTGTGTCAGTGTTTGATTAAGCCTCTAATGAATGCTCTTCCTCTATCCACATGTCTGCTTATAACCTGATTACAATACTTACCTTCTATTACAATACTTACTTTCTTTTTATCATTGCCACACTCATAAGACTTTCGGTGTTTTTTTTTAGGTAAAGAGATCATGCATTTTTGCTGGCATTTGACCACCTCAACTCTTATAATACATGGAGCCTAGTGAGCTTGTGGCCTGAGCAATTGCATTTACTTTTCCTGTGCCGTGCCAGACCATGCCATGGCCCTGCTTCTTAGATGAGCCCGAGGTGGGCCAAAACGTGACTTTATTCCATTGTCACATGTCATTGTTGGTTAAAAGAATGGCAGGAAGAACAGCCATGAGTTTCTAGATGGAGGGAGGAGCAAAACACTATAGAAATCGGGTGCAGGCAAATGAAACTATTTAGAAGCAGCTGGATTGAAGCACGAGAAGTCTTTTCATATTTGTGCACATTCGATCTATCTTTACCAGTAAGCATGGCATAAAAAAAGTGTTAAGTTATTTCATGAAAAAAAAATGCAAGCATGCAAGCAGGCAGGCAGATTGATAGATAAGTGTATTTATAGAGTCTACCTACACACAGAGGTTGCAGAAATAGGGTGACTACGTAGACACTGTGTGTTGTGCTTGTGAGTCAGTATTAATGGTGTAATGACACGAGTAAGGCAATTATTTTTTTTTAAATTTCTTTCAGAAAGAGTAGCTCTGCCATTTGTATAACTGTTGTTTGGCCATTCCTTATGGAAAATGAGAGCATGGTGTCTTATTACTTACGTTGAGCTTTGACACGTCATCAACACATGACAAAGAGCAGAACAGCGCTCTCCTTTATTTAAAGTCTTCTCACATCATCTGCAGCCAGCCCAATGGGGGTTACAGAATACCTAGACTTTCACAACTGATGGAATTGAATCAATTCTATTGTGTTTACAAGGCTGCCTGCTGTCAGCTTGAATTGGTGCCCGGAGACAAGGCTTCTCGTTTTAGCCGACATTTCTCGTTAGCGTGCTGAAAGGGCAGACGTCTGGTAGGCAGTAAGCCTGGCAATCTGAACTGAGCGTGACAGCCTGTCTCTATGGTGAAGGCTCTCCGCCTTGAAACGAATCGCGTTGATGCTGCAAAGTCTGCGGTATTGCGTATGTTGGTGCTCTTTTTAATCAAATCTATTGTGAGGAAAAAGAGGTCACTGTTATAATTGCTTCCTTTCTAACTGTATTTGCGCCAGTCTTTGTCACTTTGTTATCTAAAGCCCTATTAATGTTTTTCTGTCAGTTTCAATCGATGTGTGCCTCGTTGTCTCACTTTGTTCTGTCCGTCTGTCTCTCTCTCTCTCTGTCTGTTTCTATCTCTCTGTCTCTCTCTCTGCCTTGGACTCTGTCTCTGCCCCTCCTCTCCTCTCTCAGACTCGTTCTATTTCTCTCATTCTCCCTTTCACCCCAACTTGTTGCGTGACTTCACTGCCACAAAGTGTCTGTCCCTAGCGAGAAGTACGATCTTGGAGAACGAGATTAGGTTTCCTTTTTGAAAGGGCATAGAAGACTTTAAAACACTGCTCATATAGTTTTCTTAAATCTTCTTCATATATACGTCCAGGCCATCCCATTGATCAAAACATGTGTAATTAATCCCCAGACAAAAGGAGTGAAGTTTTGGTGCTAAATATCATTAAGCCATGACAGGTCTAACAAGAATACTGGGGAAAAACAGTCCCCGTGAAGAAAAACATCACCAGACTGACATTTTTCTGCTATTGTTGAAACTACGAGTAAAGGAGTAAAATGCAAAAAAAAAAACAAACAAACAAACAAACAAAAACCAATTATTACTGTCACACTGGCCGATTTTTCAATAGGCGTATTTAGTCAGGAGAAATACTTTTGTGGCATTTGTTCATCTCGACTGTTTTTTTTATCATCATTTTTGTATGTTTGCTCGCTTGTTAACTTTTTCCCTTGGGGTGGTGATATGTCAGAGAGACTTAATGAACCGCATATCATGCCTGACTCTCTGGAAATTGTTATTTTTCTGATACTTTTCTTGCTTTCCATATGGGCATGTAGACCAGATGTCCACTTGCTGCAATGACTTTTCCACGGGCATTTGCAGACCCAAGTCTCTTATCCCCATGCATTGGGCACGTCATTCTCACTGTCACCTAGCAAATCTCGGTCCTCTGCCCATCTCTGTCAGTGTGTTTAATTACGGTGCTTTTATTGAGTGCCCATCTTACACAGTGACCACATAGTCATGAGTCTTAGTTTCTGTATGGTCTATCAAGTTTGGCCACTGTTTTCTGTCTGTTCATGCGATGGATATCAATTACGTACCTTTTTCGTGATCAGCGATTGTCCTTGTAAAATGGGTACTTTTCTCGCGGATTTTTCTTCTTTTTTTTTCACTAGAATCATTTCTTTCGCAAATACGTCAGAGTGGATCGCTGTTTGAGCATATTTGTCCATAGCTGTTTACAAAGAAAAATATGCAATCCTATTACCCACATCGTATTTTGGCGCACTGTCACTGGCCAACCAAGAGCTAAGGAGAGCATCCTTCTTTACAGTCTTCTCAAATTGCTCAAATCCACGTAAGCGGGATACACAACATCTAAACTTTGAAAACCGATAGAACTGATTCAATTGCATTGTGTTCAGTCAATGGTCTGTTTCCCAGTGAACTGGTGCCTGGAGGCAAGGTTTCTGATTTTGCCGACATTTTAGCGTGTTTTTAGCGTGCAAAAAAAAGAGAGACATTCGAGTGGCAGTAAGCCAGACAAGCTGTGAGTGTAAGCGAGAGGTAAGCATGACAGATCGTCTGTTTGGTGGAATGTCTCTTCCCTGCAAAAGAATCGCTTTGACGCTGCAAATTCTGATCTACTGAGTGTCTTGCTTTTGTTTGAATTAAAAACGGCGTTATCGAAAAGGAATGGTCAAGTCAGAATCTTTCCCTCATGCTTCTGTAAGCATTTCAAAATTAAATTAAAGATGTTATTTACTAACCAAAACGTTAAGTCAGTTTTTTCTAACCCTTTCTGGATCTGTGTCTATGTATTTTTGTGTGTGCCTGTCTTGGCATCTCTCCCTCCCTCCTCTCCCCCATCTCTCTCTCTCTCTCTCTCTCTCTCTCTCTCTCTCTGTCTGTCTGTCTGTCTGTCTGTCTGTCTCTCTCTCTCTCTCTCTCTCTCTCTCTCTCTCTCTCTCTCTCTCTCTCTCTCTCTCTCTGTGTGTGTGGTGTGTGTGTGTGTGTGTGTGTGTGTGTGTGTGTGTGTGTGTGTGTGTGTGTGTGCGTGCGTGCGTGCGTGTATGCATGTGTGTGTGTGACTCAAATCAAGATTTCGAAAATGAGATTTTGAAAACACCATGATTTCATTAAAACCTTTTGTAGAATACTGTAATTCATGATAATGATTTACCTTGCCCTCAGTAAATATGATAACCAGATTACTTGACGCATTCCTTTTTTTTCTCTCTGGCCTTCAGGAACATTAGGAATATTAATTCGTCCAGCCACAAATTTAAAGATATTCTTCCCTGTTTAGATTCATCCTCATGATGTCAACTTTGAGTGAATTTGTTCGTTTTGTTTTTTAAACAGGCATTTGATTTGAGAACAGGTACTTCACTGATTGTCTGAAAAATCTATGTATTTTATAATGCATTTGTTTCAAATAATATTTTCACCCACACACACACACACACCTTCATTATGGTAAAATTTCTCTCTCTCTCTCTCTCTCTCTCTCTCTCTCTCTCTCTCTCTCTCTCTCTCTGCTATGAATTTGTCATTTTTCTTTGTTTGTCCCCACCCCACCCCACCCCCCACCCTCCTTTTTTGGGCTGCAAATTAATAAGGAGCTTTCAGAAATTGTTAGAGGATATACTTGTGTGAAAAATGACGCGCGAAAGGTATGAACAACTCTTGTAAGCTAGTAATTTGGACGAAAAAACGAGAGGGGGGATGGGATAGAAAGGTAGTGGAAACATATGTCACGTGTGACTGTATAAGGTGCATTTATAAGTAAAGCATGGAAAACCGCGTTTCAATTAAACATGCATTTTGAAAACAAACAGGAAATAAGAAAATTGATTTAAGAGCAGTAGCTGCTGTGGCGCTGTACTTAGGTCACGAATTTACTGCTGGACGGACATGGGCTTGATTTCAGTTCAAGTCAGCGATAGTTGTGGAATTTTTCGACCAATGACCAGCAGATTTTAAGTTTGCTATGGAAAGACTGGAACCAAGCAATGGAGTTATACGCTGATTGGGGGCGACTGGGGAGCGTGTTGCTCCAGCCTCATGAACAATATCGCAGGTGTCTGTTTCTCTCAGATCTGCTTAGTTCAAGGATATCATGTAAAAGTAAGCCTAGAGTACAGAGGTGCCATGCAGTGTCAGACCAGAATAAAACTGTGTCATCTTCGTTTTTTGTCGTCGTCATCGATCAGCATAAAAATGTCCCAAGCTCTGTAGCCCTTTATGCCCAGCTATGGTGGTGACCTCTCCACATCTCGGCCTTTGGTTAGGTTGTGTGGGGGGTTGCCGGCATTGGCGAGTTCATTGGGACTGTTGCTGGACAGACACTGTGGCGGCTTTCGGAGCAGGGTGCTTATTCACGCTGAGTCCGCGACTAAGCAATTATTGCCGTCAGAAGGAGGTTTGTTAGATGATGTTCTGCGCGAACATTGGATCAAAACAACCACACAGGACACTACCACACAGGACACTACCACACAGGACACTACCACACAGGACTCTACCACTCTGGACTCTACCACACAGGACACTACCACGCAGGACACTACCACACAGGACACTACCACGCAGGACTCTACCACACAGGACTCTACCACACAGGACTCTACCACGTAGGACACTACCACGCAGGACACTACCACACAGGACACTACCACACAGGACACTACCACGCAGGACACACTACCACACAGGACACTACCACGCAGGGCTCTACCACACAGGACTCTACCACACAGGACACTACCATACAGGACACTATCACGCAGGACTCTACCACACAGGGACACTACCACGCAGGACACTACCACACAGAACACTACCACACAGAACACTACCACACAGAACACTACCGAAGTCACTCGGCAGTGGTGCAGTGTGTCCTCATGGAGATTGCCTCCTGACCTGACATTGAGGATCCCAGTGGATTGCCGGTGCTGGGACTGCAACTGGACAAGCAAGAGTGTGACAGTGGACTGGGGTCCGGAATGAGCAGCGTAGAACTAATAGCACTGCACTGCCACAGAAGCTGAAAGAAAAAAGTAAGGATGATTTGAAAACATAGTGTTCAAATTCAATACGGAACGGAACTAGTACATATTTTCATTCTTCCACGCGGATAACTGATATTTCCATACTGGGTGCATGCACTCAGTCCGGTTTTTATGTGTACATTTTTAAACAAACTTTTTGTATAACTCTTTGCTAATCTTATGTTGGTATCTTTTATAAACAGAAATTGAATTTTGAAGAAGAGAAAAAAAAAAAAAGGGGGGGGGGGGGGGGGGGGGGGGGGTGGACTAAAGAGAAACTAACAAAGATTGGACAATATGCATAAATGCATATGACATCGTAGAATACTGTCTGAATAACTAGATACAAATATAATGATAAGGAGAGGGTGTGTGCATGTATCCTAGTATTGATTGATAGATACATAGACAGACAGACAGACAGACAGATAGTTTGATTGATTGGTCGATTGATTGATTGATCAATTGATAAATAGATATATCAAAAGTGAATATTTAAAAAGTGAGCGGAGGCAGATATAATATGTATTATGAAAGTACTGAATGCGGTGTGTGTGTGTGTGTGTGTGTGTGTGTGTGTGTGTGTGTGTGTGTGTGTGTGTGTGTGTGTGTGTGTGTTTCTTTCCCTTTGTACTGTTCTTGTTCCCTTTCTTTTGTGCAAAACAGTGTAAGAAAAAAATTCTCTCTCTCTCTCTCTCTCTCTCTCTCTCTCTCTCTCTCTCTCTCTCTCTCTCTCTCTCTCTCTCTCTCTGTGGTGTGTGTGTGTTGGGGGGGGGGGGGGGGGGTTCTTTCACTTTGTACTGTTGTTGTTCCCTTTCTTTTGTGCAAAACAGTGTAAGAAAAAAATTATCTCCCTCTCTCTCTCTCTCTCTCTCTCTCTCTCTGGTGTGTGTGTGTGTGTGTGTGTGTGTGGTGTGTGTGTGTGTGTGTGTGTGTGTGTGTGTTTCCCTTCGTTTCGTTGGGTTCCCTGCTTTACTCGTGTGTCTTCTTCTTATCGATTTCTGTTGACAGGCAATATCTGACAATGCCTGAATCTGTGTATGGAGGGCAAGTCTGAGGGTGGGATTACATGGAATGGACCGGGACTCTTGTTTAGGTGGAGGCAGGAAAGCCTTCTGTGACCTGCTTTTTTCTTTTATCTATGTTCATATGTCTCTCTGTCTGTCATCTGTTCATCCTTCTCACATCCCACTTCTATCTGTCTGTCTGTCTGTCTGTCTCTGCCTGTCTTTCTGTTGTCTGTCTCTGTCTCTCTCTCTGTCTCTGTCTCTCTGTCTGTCTCTGTCTCTCTCTCTCTTCTCTCTCTCTCTCTCTTCTCTCTCTCTCTCTCTCTCTCTCTCTCTCTCTCTCTCTCTCTCTCTCTCTCTCTCTCTCGATCCTTATCTCAATTTCTTCAGGCTGTTCGACCGTCTTTCACTTTTCTTACCACTTCTGTCCCTTCTCTCCCCACCTTCCCCACTGCCACCCCCCCATCCCCTCATGTATTTTATTGGCCTCTGCCGTTTTGCCTTGATCCTATTCTCTTTCTCTCTTTCTGTCGTTCACGTCTCTTCCTGAACTTCGTCCTCACCAGGTTCTACCCGAATCTCTGTCTGTCTGTCTGTCTGTCTGTCTGTCTGTCTGTCTGTCTGTCTGTCTGTCTGTCTGTCTGTCTGTCTGTCTGTCTGTCTCTCTGTCTGTCTCTCTCTCTCTCTCTCTCTCTCTCTCTCTCTCTCTCTCTCTCTCTGTCTCTCCTCTCTCTCTCTCTCTCTCTCTGCCTTCCCCCTCTTTCTTTCTCTCATTTGTTCTTTCTGTACATTTGTTCTCTGTACCTCAGTCTCAGTCATTTATACTCCTTCTTTCTCTTTCCCTCTCTCTCTCTCATTTCATGTTTCCACTTTATCTCACTTCACTCTGGTGTCTGCGTCTCCCAATGTATCTAGTCTTGCCCTCCCTTATATGGGAATTTGACGGTGCTCTACCGCTGTATTTTGACTGGATTTAACATAATTCAGCGGTGGTGTGTGTGTGTGTGTGTGTGTGTGTGTGTGTGTGTGTGTGTGTGTGTGTGTGTGTGTGTGTGTGTGTAAGTGAGTGTTCGCATGTGAAATTAAGTGCTTGCATGCATGTGTGAGGGAGTGTGTTCGTATGTTAACACGCCGAATTAGCCATTGACCAGATTCAGGCATTCCTGAGTTCTCAATTCGCCTTCTCCATCTCAACTTGTTGGTATCGACGACGACAGCTATGAAGAAGCTTCCCCTGTGCAACTGCTTACACAAGAAAGTGTTTTTTTGATGGATTTAGATACGTTTCCCCAGAAATATATAAAGATAAGTGTAAAAGTTCTTGCTTCTTATTTTCCTTAACAGATGCAAAAACGCTTCAGGCCACATGGGGAAGGGAGGGTAGACAGGAACGGTATCGCCAATTCATTGGGTGTTCGAGGTTGGTACTTTGCGAGACTGACTCGCTTTCCTTACTGCTTCAATTTAAGAAGATTTTTTTTAAACCTTTTGAACATTCAAAGAAAAGGATGGATGAGAGAGAGAGAGAGAGAGAGAGAGAGAGAGAGAGAGAGAGAGAGAGAGAGAGAGAGAGAGAGAGAGAGAGACGCATTTATGTCGGACAACTGATTTTAATTTAATTACGTTTTTCTTGTTGATATCAGACTCATATTCCTTGGCAATTCACGCAAAGAAAACAAACAAAAAGGCTAAATTACGTGCGCGCGTTGTGTGTGTGTGTGTGTGTGTGTGTGTGTGTGTGTGTGTGTGTGTGTGTGTGTGTGTGTGTGTGTGTGTTCAAGAGAGAGAAAGAAAGATGCTGGCAGGCAGGCAGGCAGGAAAGCAGACAGACGGACAGAGAATAGATCGGAACATGGAACAGACACTCGTATAAGCCTTGGTCACTTCAGATGTGATTAAAACATTATGACAGTTCAAAGTACCGTTGATTGACACATTTATTAAACCATCATCGCGCTGACGCTAAGCATATGTTTATAATTTAAGCATCATGATCATAGCTTATTATAGTTTGATAGTAGGTTTATTATTTTTTTTTTTGCAGAATTATGTTCAAGTTTCATTGTTACTGAATGCGAAGCAGTATGAAAATAGATAGATAGACAGATAGATAGAGAGAGAGAGAGAGAGAGAGAGAGATAGATAGATAGATAGATAGATAGATAGATAGATAGATGGATGGATGGATGGATGGACGGACGGACGGTCGGATGGACGGTCGGACGGACGGTCGGACGGACGGATAGATAGATAGATGTATAGATAGACAGATAGATTAGCTCAAAGAAATCCGTGCAACAACTTTATTTGGCATGTCCACATCCGATATTGAGGATGCAAGAGAGTAAAGCGGTATATATAGAGTGAGGAGTCAGAAGTGAGAGGAGAGGGTAGATGGAGAAGGGGACAGTAGGTGGGCTGAGTGAGACGAAAGATACTGAGAGAGAAAAGGGGGTGGGGGGAGAGACAGATAGAGACAGGGATACAGAGAGAGATAGGCAGGCCTACAGACAGGTTTATGCCTGAGTGATCTAATGAAGTCAGAATCAATATAATCTGTATTCTGGACAATAAGGACATATTAGTCGTTATTGGTTATACTGCAACTTTGACAGAAACAGCGAAAGTTTTCCTGACATAATTCGAGCAACGGCGAAAAAAGGGGCATCGCAGTACAGAGATGAATTTGTATTCCAACCTTTACGTCAACGAATGCAGGATGGGGGTACAATCGTGTTCAGCTGAGACAACAAATGACTGTAGCTTGGTCTGTAAAATTCCTTCACTTCAACTTCATTACATGTTATGCGATTGGATGTTGATGATGTTGATGATTACAACAAAACCAAGAAGTTTTTTTTTTTTTTTTTTTTAAAGGAGGAAGGAAAGAAAGAAATTACCACACACAATGTATCATTTTAAGAAAGTGAAAGATGCTTTAGAAAGATGTACATTTTTGTTTCTTTGTTTTGTCTTTATTTTTGATGGGGAATCTTATGTATTTTTGGAGAAGAGTAGAAAAGCCAGGACCAGGGTGGGACTCACAGCATTCACCTTTGTTAGTTCGTTCCCCAGCGCATGTGTCTCCATAGACCACCATTTTGAAGTCAAGTTTTTCTACCCCTGTGACACACTGACTTTTTTCTGTTCTTTTTCCGTAGTAGTGTACGTCGTCTATCCGCGTTTAATTGCTTCCCACTGTCTGTCGTCCATCAATCATTGTAATTACACATGCTCACCTACCTATTTCCCTGTCAGGCCACTGACCGGGCATCCATCAGCAGCTCTATGTCAACAGGCCACAAGTGTATTGATTGGCCTTTGTCCAGTCTCCAGGACGCGGCCGACATAGAGGGAGTGACAGCGACAGAGAAGTGCGATGCTGGCTGCTGTACAACTTTGTAATTTGTCCAGAATAGATGGATTTCGTGCGTGAGTCGGGAAACGTTGTGCTTGGCTTAACGATTGCAGGGATGGCCTCAAAAAAGGATTGAATCTGAAGTTATTGTTCTTGTTGTTTTATATGTCAAGGGGTCTCTGCTAACTTGTTAATCTCTTTTTTTTTTCGCCGTTTGTTCCGATACAGATCGTTGTGCTTTTGATCTTTGCTTACTTTCGATGCCAGATCACCGACTGAATACCCATTAGTAGTTCTAAGTGAACAGGACAGGTTATTGGTTGTTGTCTTTTGCATCGGAGACGAAGAAAATTTGTACTGAATCTAAAGGGTCTAAAGGTGTTTTTCGTTCATATTTGTAGCTGAATAGTTAACAGTGGGTTGATAACATCTAAAATTAGATCCCTTAGGCTGCATTCTTCTTTATACATCAGGTTCTTGTTTAATTTCTGTAATTCTTTTTCTACTGCCTGTTCCTGTATCAATTGTAGTGGCCTTACTGACCTATTGTCCATGCTATATCGCTGTTCCGACGTCTTTGGGCAGTTGTAAGGTGATGGGTCAGTGTATTCGTTTGACGGGTCTGCAGCTTGCAGGACGAATCAAGTGCAGGGAGTCAGACTTCTCCATTTAGCAGAGATTTGTTGTTTTACACTTCCCCTTCTTTGTAACTTTATCAGAAATAGAACGATTTGTTAAAGGGATGAGGAAAGGTTGTGCTACTCTGTCAGTTGCAGGGTCATCATCTAAAAAGATCTGGCTTAAAAGATCATTGCCACACATATGTAAAAGAGAAAATCTGAAACAGGTTATTGATGGCTGAAATCAGTTCATGCAGTGTCCGGTTTGGCTTTGTTTAATGTGAGAGGGATACTTTGTCTAATCTCTACACCTTCTCTCCCATCGCCTGTTCCTTTCTAAACCATTGTGCTCACCTATTGTCTGTGCTAGATCACTGATTGACATTGATAAACAGTTCTGAGTCAACAGGTCATCAGGTATTCGGAGACAGTTTTGCGCGCATATCAGCATGCAATCAGTATTAATACTGATTTGTCGCAGCATGTAGTAATTCTGCCAGGGAGAGACAACATGGTTTTGTTTATGGTCAGATAAATATTGCGCTGGACTCAAAAACTGCAGAGCTGACCTTGCGGCTGAAACGTTAGTAGCCACACTAACTGCAAACTGATAACTAAAAAGGGCTCGTGATGGATTAGCCAGGGCTAAACTCTTCACCTCCTGTTAGCTCCTCGTGACATTGAGTGTACACTCAGGGAAATCATGTTTGAATTTCATATCAACCAACAAACTGCATGAATGAAAATATGTTTAAATAAAAGACGTCAATGGGCTAGTATGAATTTAACGCAATGTGCTGTTTAAGGACCGTTTAGATTGGTTTTTTTTTCTTGTGTGTGTGTGTGTGTGTGTGTGTGTGTGTGTGTGTGTGTGTGTGTGTGTCTGTGTGTCTGTGTGTGTATGTATGTCTCGGACTGTGTGTTGTGTGTTTGTGTGTGTGTGTGTGTGTGTGTGTGTGTGTGTGTGTGTGTGTGTGTGTGTGTGTTTAGCTGTGTTACAGTCGATGGCAATGCTGCAGTGTACATAGAGTCATGGTTCTGAATTTGAACTGATGCATGTATTTATGTGATTTTTCCCTGGAACTTCTTACCTCCAGTTGCTACCTCGGCTCACACATTGTCTCCTTCTTGACAGCCTCGCTTTCCTTCAACGCCCATCTTGCGCTGAAGTGAATGAAGATAAATGATTAAGTGATTGCACGTTCATTTTCGTTGTCCTGAGTGTTTTGTATCTTGCCCGAAGAAGACCTAAGAGGTCCAAACGCGTCATGTTTTTTCTTTGTGATTTGCTTGTTTACGTTTTCTTGGCGGGTTCGCTATCAATTACATTTAAAATTTCTTATATCCAAATATGATTGTATTGTGGGCTCACGTATAAATACTGGACACGGGTCAAAATTCACCAACTGGATTAACGAAGCTCTTAGAGTTGTGTACAAAATACCTAACTAACAGAAAGCTGAGTCTGATTTAATTGATGCCAGCGTATATGATGAATGGAAGGTGTAGAGCAAGGCCCTGTTGTGCAGTCTCAGACCAGCATGAAGCTCTATTGTGTCATCATAATGACCCTCGCCCTCAGTAATCAACGAAAATAACAAAGGTTTCACATTATGCGGGGTCGTGCGTGCCCTGCACTTGCAATGAGCCCTGTTTGAATTCATTTTTTGCGTCCATGTCGGTGATTAGTCTCCGTCAAATCGACGGTATCGGCAAGTTCATAGGGACTGATATTGAGTAGACATGATGGCACCTGCCGAGGGTCAAGGCAATGGTATATTGTTTATGATGCAGCCAGACAAGGAGGTCATTTACAGGCTGATCATTACTAGAGAAAGGATACTCAGTCATGTTTACTCTGCAACTAAGCCAAGAGTATTTCTAACATGGGTTGTATCTAGGATATCTTGGTGGGTTGAACTTGGGTGCAGTTGTGTATGGGGAGCCGATGTAATTCCACTGTGGAAGCATAACCGATGAACAGAAACAAATGTAGCTGAGTTCCAACGATGCGGTTCTCTCTCTCTCTCTCTCTCTCTCTCTCTCTCTCTCTCTCTCTCTCTCTCTCTCTCTCTCTCTCTCTCTCTCATTGTACTAGTTTCTACCCGCGTTACATGTACA
This sequence comes from Conus betulinus, assembly GCA_016801955.1. Classification (NCBI taxonomy): domain Eukaryota; kingdom Metazoa; phylum Mollusca; class Gastropoda; order Neogastropoda; family Conidae; genus Conus; species Conus betulinus. The sequence continues at coordinate 197,797 of JADBJO010002819.1, read as the reverse complement.
ACTTCCGATCTAGCTTGCATCTACCCGTCCACCACAGTCATGAAAACTTTTTTTCTATAGGTCAGCGTTTGCCTGTAAGGGAAGGGAATAATTCACTCTTCCTGCACAGCTGGTTTCGCAGTAACTTTGATTTTCCTTTTACCAAGTTAAAAGAGAGAGAGAGAGAGAGAGAGAGAGAGAGAGAAGAGAGAGAGAGAGAGAGAGAGAGGCTGCTTTGGAATGGACCTTGCTTTCTTTCTCTCCTCACCTCCTTTTACCTTCTCTGTTTGTCTCACTCTCCTTGTTGCGTGACCTGACTGCCTCTTAAGTTTCGTTCCCCAAAGAAAAGTTGTGTCTGGAGAGAAGAAGGTTCAGTTTCCTCACTGAAAGGGCATCAAAGACGTGAGACTTTAAACACCGCTGACAGAATTTTCTTAAAACATCTCACATGTATGCCTGGCTATACCGCTATTTAAAAACAGGTGTGTTTCAAATATGAAACAAACAGAATAGATCAAACCAGTGTATTGTGAAAGCAGTCCTGCAGAAAAAAAGATAATGAACATAACTTCCGATCTGCTTCCGATCTCCCTGAATTCACTGTGACACTGAAAGTAGACTTGTGTATTATGGTGTCTCTTTTGACCACTAGCACACCTCCTTTCTCTGTCCATCTCACTGCTAGAGTCCTGATAACGACGCTTACCATGTGTTTATTATTGTCCATGTCCGAATTTTCTTTGGTTGTATCTGTCAAAAGTCAGCGTGCGTTTGCAAACATTTGTTCATTCCAATCTTACTGACAGTTGTGTTTTGTCTTTTATTTGGGGGGGCAAGGTTACATCTGGGAGTCTTATCAAACCGCAAATATGTTTTTAAACGTGAAAATGCATGTTATAACAAACTTGCCTTGCTCTCCTTATTTGCATGTAGAGCAGATGTCTCTTGGTGTTATGAGGTCCATATACGGTCTATCTCTGCTGGTATATGCCAATCTAGGTCTCCTATCTCCGTGTGTTTTAAGGGGTTTTTTTTAAGGTGTTTGTATCCTATTTCACCCATTCAGTGTCGCTCCTCTGCCTATCTCTTTGCTTGTGTGCGGCTACAAAGCTTGGATTTTCTTTTTTTGCTCATTGATGAGGTGTTAATCTGTTTTATTAAACCAGCTGACTGGTGTACCAATGCCGGCAATGTAGATCCCTCAACGAGTGATGAATGTTGATACTGTACTGCTTTTGTGATCAGCGATGATGGGTTGGCCTCAGTTCATTTCTGGCTAACATCTCTGTGGTTTGAATCATTTTGCTAATATATATCAAAAGTAAATATTTATAAGTGAGGGGAGACAGATATAATATGTATTATAAAAGTGCTGAGTGGTGTGTGTGTGTGTGTGTGTGTGTGTGTGTGTGTGTGTGTGTGTGTGTGTGTGTGTGTGTGTGTGTGTGTGTGTGTGTGCCCATGAACCAAGTAAATATGCAAGAAAGGAACGTGTAGAAAGATTTAGATATGGATATGCCTTTTAAGAACACAGTGTCCAAATGTTGACCTACACTATACATAAAATACCATCTATTCAGATGAAAAACACACTGTTATGTTAACGTATGTTGATTTCAGCACATACCTGGTGTAAGAAAAAGTAATTCAAACATTTGATCAGTTTCTGTCAACGATCCCACAGAGAGTACAATCAAAATTTCACAAGATCCCCCCACCATCTTAGAGTTATCAAAGGACACAAAGACACAGACAGGACCAGGTCAGTGCACTAACTGCAGTGTTGTACCTGAGCCTAATGTAACAAGGACTGCATGGAATAAGTGCACTTTTCTATCTAAATTTATGTCATTAGCATTAAGGATCAATAAAACTGTTACATGATGCACACATATACGAGCATAGGTACACTTAGCCTCAGTTTTTTTTTTTTTTTTTTTTTTTTCATTTTAGAAAATCCTAAGTGAGGCAGGGAAGTGAAATCGGTATTCAATGAGAAAGTAAGGAAGGTAACTTTCACTCCCATCTTGAAACAGCTAAAAACTCTCAGCTACCTAGATCTCTCTCTCTCTCTCTCTCTCTCTCTCTCTCTTCTCTCTCTCGTGCGTCGTGCTCTGTCTGTGTGTGTGTGTGTGCGTGTGTGTGTGTGTGTGTGTGTGTGTGTGTGTGTGTGTGTGTGTGTGTGTGTGTGTGTTAAATGGACACCGCATGCAGTAGTTGTTTAGAGTTATGGACCTACAATCTTTGAAAGAAAAAACGTTGCCTCGGAACCAGTTGTCGATCTATCTCAGCCCAGAATGAAAATTTTGGTCTGAACTATGGATGTTCACGATGCCTTGTCTTCATAAGTCTTAAGAGACTCATCGTGGAACTCTAAGTTTTTTTTTTTCTTGTTGTGGTAGGGTTTTCACAGAAATGTATCTTACAAATTATATACTTCCTGTCACTAACCGATATGCAAGACTAGAAGTTAAAATCAATTTGAAAACCGGCCATAAGTCCTATCTCTCACACTCTTTTTCATCATGTGAAAATATGCAGTAGGCCACAAGATGTATGAACTCTCAAGAGCTGAAGTTTGTCAGAGTGGCTTAGAAAATCTAACTTTTAAATAAGACACACAAAGAGAATTTCCATCATGGAACAGTTTAGGTCTGGTATCACATGCTGAAAACGCTTTAATACAGAGAGCCAACTTTACGTTTACCTTTTACAGAATGATTATGATCACGTGTAAGGGATACACAAAGGGTTGTAACATGTGAGAGAATGGGACATTTACGTTTTTTTTTCTATCTCTGTTGTTTGATCTCGGTTTGCTGAATCCCAGGGCGTTGCACAGTTTTATTCTATGCATCCCACATACCTTGGACTCCATTACAGTGAGAATTTTGAGTCCTGCTGGCAGTTGTTTGCATCAAATCTAATATTTTAAGTCTGCTATTGCTATACTGATTGTAGGCAGTTGTCGGGTGAGCAAAATCAGGTCTTGAGACCTGCGACGAAACTACAAGATACATGTGAGTTTCGAGGGTTGTCCAATTCCAGCATCGTGTATTGATCTCTAAGGGCAGTCTCATCATTCTCCACACACGCACACCCGACTCCCACATCGACATGCACTTGCCAAAAAAAAAGTTCATCAGAGGACTGGAAGGGCGGGCGTTCTGCACGCAGGCAGTCAGTCTGAACGAAGCCTGATTAGTGACCTGTATGCCATCTCTGTCTGCTTTGTTCTAAGACTGATTTCTAAAAGGACAGTTGTGAAACTCTCTCTCTCTCTCTCTCTCTCTCTCTCTCTCTTTCGCTTCTCTCGCTCTCTCTGTGTGTCTCTCTCTCTCCCTTTCTCTTCTCTCTCTCTCTCTCTCTCTCTCTCTCTCTCTCTCTCTCTCTCTCTCTCTCTCTCTCTCTCATCTCTCTCTCTCTCTGTCTCTCTCTGGTCTCTCAGCTGGGCTTCTTTCGCTTGATTGAGTGTTTGTGGGGGCAAATCGGAGGTTCTAGTTTTGATTGAATACTCTTGGGTGCTTTTTCAAGGATTGGGTGAAACAGCGTGGCCTCGTCCTTATTCTGGACACAGTCTCACATTCACTGTCTCTTTTTGCCTTGCATATCTGTCTTTCTCCCTCCCTCCCTCCCTCTCCCCCCTCCCTCCTTCACTTCTCCTCTCACTCCCCCCCCCCTCTCTCTCTCTCCTTCACCTCCTCACTCTCACTCCCCTTTCTGTGTTCCCTGTTTCCCTGTCTCTGTCTGTCTATCTGTCTGTCTGTCTGTCTGTCTCTGTCGTGTCTGTCTCTTCTGTCTGTCTGTCTCTCTCTCTCTTCTCTCTCTCTCTCTCTCTCTCTCTCTCTCTCTCTCTCTCTCTCTCTCTCTCTGTCTCTCTCCGTTTGTGTCTGTATATTTATTTCTCTTCAAATAAAGAATCACGGTTAAGTAATACGTGACTGTGTTTTCATTGTTAGTTCATTGAGCATTTTATAAAGTATGACATTTTCTTCAAAAAAGGACAGTTGCATAAGAAAGCAAGGCTTTTTTTTACAGGAGGATGTTGAGTGTCATAATCAGAAACCCTTTTTTAGTCCATGTCTCAACTGCCTGCTGCCACACACACACACACACACACACACACACACACACACACACACACACACACACACACACACACATTCACTCACCACCCACTAATATCCCCACCCTAACCCCGCCTTGTTCAGATACAGCTCTGCGTTTCTTCCGTTGAAAAGATACAGAATATTTTCTTTATCTTTTTGAGAGAAACTTTAGTGTTCTTTTTTGGTGCTGATAGCCAGTTTAGGAAAAATACATGCCACTCATAAAGATCATTAGTTTGGAGCTGTTGTAGCTGGATAAAAAGGAGAATAGGGCAGCTTTAAGGTGGGGGCAAATGAATTAGTAATCACCCATCCTTTCTGCTACAGGTCATGATTGATCTGTTGTGCGTTTTTCCTTTCTTTTGAAAAAAAGAGGTGAATCAGATATAATAAACATCATCACACCACTACAATACTTCCTAATCTTAAAAGACATAATTTGCGTTTTCGTTTCATTTGAAATGACTTTTTCAAAATACATCATAACTACGTACTTTACGGGTGCGACACTGCGTTGTCACACGTTGCGACCATGGCAGAACAAGGCAAGTTGGCTGGACGTGTCATGATTCAGATTTTGTCAGCCAGGACGTGTCATTATTCAGATTTGTCTGCCAGGACGTGTCATTATTCAGATTTGTCTGCCAGGACGTGTCATTATTCAGATTTGTCTGCCAGGACGTGTCATTATTCAGATTTGTCTGCCAGGACGTGTCATTTTTCAGATTTGTCTGCCAGGACGTGTCATTATTCAGATTTGTCTGCCAGGACGTGTCATTATTCAGATTTGTCTGCCAGGACGTGTCATTGTTAAGATTTGTCTGCCAGGACGTGTCATTATTCAGATTTGTCTGCCGACTTTGCAATGGGTGATGTTGCATTTTGGGCACTACTCTATATACAAGTGAAATCTTTGCCACTGTGTTCTGGAGACCTCCCAACAGGAATACGTAAAAAAAGTCCAAAATAGGGAATATCTGTGCTGTGATGGTGTTCTCGTTACAGAGGGGAGAGGCATAGTGATTTGTGTTTGGTGGTTGGAGTGGCACACTTTATCATAGGTCAGTCGTTTTTGTTGATGACTGAGCATGTGTTTGAATATCAGACTTGTGGTTTTAAATTGTGTTTCTCTGTCCTTAACTGTCAGTCTTTTTTGTTGATGACTGTGCTTGTGTTTGAATATCAGACTTGGCATTTTAAATTGTGTTTCTCTGTCCTTAGCTGTCAGTCTTTTTGTTGATGACTGAACATGTGTTTGAATATCAGACTTGGCATTTAAATGTGTGTTTCTCTGTTCTTAACTGTCTGTTTGAATATTAGACTTGGCATTTTAAATGTGTTTCTCTGTTCTTAACTGTCTGTTTGAATATTAGACTTGTCTTTTAAAATTGTGTGTCTCTGTTCTTAACTGTCTGTTTGAATATTAGACTTGGCTTTTTAAATTGTGTTTCTCTGTCCTTAACTGTCATTTCTTTTTGTTGATGACTGTGCTTGTGTTTGAATATCAGACTTGGCATTTGAAATTCTGTTTCTCTGCATTAAATTGCTTGCAGCCCCGATGCAGTTTCCAAAAATCAGCTGTTCGTTCCTGACAACATTGAATAACGCAGTGCAACGCTGTGTTGTGCATGATGTTGAGAATGTGACAGCTACAGGGAATGTAGAGTAGGGTGATAAACAGAATGCGTTGTGCATGATGTTGAGAATGTGACAGCTACAGGAACTGTGGAGTAGGGTGATAAACAGAGTGCGTTGTGCATGATGTTGAGAATGTGACAGCTACAGGAACTGTGGAGTAGGGTGATAAACAGAGAAGAGAGCAGGGGCAGAGGACCGCTGATTAATTACGAGTCTTCTGATAAAGGGCTACTGCTATTAAAAAAAAAAGAAGAAGAAAAACGCCTCAGTAAGAACAAAAACGTTCACACACACACACACACACACACACACACACACACACACACACACACACACACACACACACACACACACACACACACACACAGAGAGAGAGAGAGAGAGAGAGAGAGAGAGAGAGAGAGAGAACAAAACAAAACAAAACAAAACAATAACCAAGGTGGCAGACTATTGAACTGTACTCTCCCAGGGGAAAGTAGACCGCATGTGTTGCGCAGTATGATTCTTTTGTCAACAGTACTGACCTTTATCATCATCCTTTCTTCAGGTCTTTTACCCTGCTGTTTACAAACGAAAGCATGCAATTTTGTTTCCACATTATATACTGACACGCTATCAGCTAGTTTAGCAAAAGAGCTGAACAGAGCACCGCTTTCTTTGAAGCCTACCTAAATTACTTGAAGCCAGGTCAGGGAGATACACAGCACCTTAGCTTTCACAAGCGAGGGAGTTGTCTCAATTCTGTGTTCACTGGCTGCCTTCTTCCTGCTTTGAATCGGTGCCCGGAGGCAAGGCTTCTCGTTTAGCCGACATTTCTCGTCAGCGAGCTGAAAGGGCAGACGTCTGGTGGGCAGTAAGCCAGGCAATCTGAACTAAGCGTGACAGCCTGTCTCTATGGTGAAGTCTCTCTGTCTCGAAACAAATCGCATTGATGCTGCAAAGTCTTGCTTCACTGCGTGTTTTGCCCCCTGTTTTTAATTAAACATATCGTGATGGAAGAGGTGATGGTTAAAGTCACAGTCTTCCTAGGCTTCTCTGTGATTGTGCCTGTATTTCTCTACCGTGCTGCTGTGTCCTTTTCAAGCAGTCCGTCTTTCAGCCTCTCTCTCTCTCTCTCTCTCTCTCCTCTCTCTCTCTCTCTCTCTCTCTCTCTCTCTCTCTCTGTATGTGTGTGTGTGTGAGCGCGCATGCGAGTGTGTGTGTGTGTGTGTGTGTGTGTGTGTGTGTGTGCGTGTGTGTGTGCGCATGCGAGTGTGTGTGCGCATGCGAGTGTGTGTGCGCATGCGTGTATGCGTGTGTCCATGCGTGTGTGTGTCTCTGCATGCATGTATGTGAGAAAAATGCACAGAATGTGCCAAACAGTAAAAACATTTGCTTGTTGTTGTGTGGCAGAAATGTTCGTAACTCCCATTGTCTTAAATGCTAGTTAATTCATAAAATTAGAAATAAGCTTTAGATGTATCATGACCACATTATTTTTAGAGCATTGGAACTGACAGTTCATAGCTTACAATAGAAAACTTCTATTTTTTGTTAGGACTTACTGTTTTTTTTCTATCTAAAATTGTCATTTTGACCATGACTAGATAAGTGTCTCTTTTTTTCTTTTCTTCAACTTCACTGTCCTAGATGTTATTTGTTTTCACCTGAAGAAGACCCAAGAGGTCAAAATGCATTGTGTCTTGTCCTGTGCTATGTTTGTCTGTGTCCTTGGCGGTAACTAGCCCCCTCTCTTTCTGGGATTTGCTCCATTTTCCACCCTCGTCACTCTGTTTTGAAAATTAAATTTGAAAACAGAGGAAAATTGATATGTGACCCCATCAGGTGCAAACGGAAAAGTTGAAAGAAGTTGATAAGAGCTGAAAATCACTTTATACAGGTTTTTTCTTTTATGTATCAAGGTATCTCGTGCAATCTATGTGAATGCTTTTTCTACTCTCTGTTTCTCTGACAATCATTGTGTTTTGATTTCTGCCTAACTTCTTCCTACATTAATGATCAGACATCCAACAGCAAGTCAAGAGATCACAGCATTTTGGCTGCTTCTGTGCAGCTTGGAGTACTCACCAAC
>JADBJO010002819.1:175000-180000 GCA_016801955.1 Conus betulinus | reverse complement strand
TGACGAACTAATTTGACGTTTACCAAGCTTTCGTGTGTGTTATCCCTGCGCTGCTCCTAGCTAGTTTATGTCAGACTTTTTTTTAACCACTATGGTCCCTCAGTCTGACAGAATCGAATGAAAATCTATTCACACACACACACACACACACACACACACACACACACACACACACACACACACACACACACACACACACACACACACACACACACACACACACACACACATACATACATACATACACACACACACACAAGCGTTCGTGCACACACACACACACACACACACACACACACACACACACACACACACACACACACACACACACACACAAGTGAGCACGCACGTACGCACGCACGCACGCACGCACGTTCGCACGCACGCACGCACGCACGCTCGCACACACACACACACACACACACACACACACACACACACACACACACACACACACACACACACACACATCTCTCTTCTCTGCTCATTTTAGCCGTTTTTTGTAATTATTCGATTTCCTAAGTGGTGACTTGTGAAGGCACACGCAAAACATCGATTTACAACGGGTTCTGACAGAAATCGTGTGACAAAACCAAGCTTAGTGTCTGTTGTGTGTTTGTTATTTTACATCCGTTAAAAACATAACGTTAACATTAGCGTTTTCTCTTTGCATGTATCGATATTCTTTGAATGCTTTTTTCTTTCAAACGTTCATATATTCTCGCATTACGCTCATTCGTGTTATTAAAATACAATGTCAGATTTCCCAACACAATAGGCGGGATTGTGAGTGTTTGTTTGTTTGTTTTTACTTCAGTGGCAAGATCGTTTAGTTTGGAGGTAAGTTTTCATTGCCTAATGCACATTATGAGTGCGGTGGCCGAGTAGATTACATGAACATCGTGAAACTCATACACGATAGCCGTGTTACAAGTTACTTCTGAGTTACCAAACATGTATTCACAAAATCAAATGCCATTCAAGTGAAATCTGTTCTCTGAAGACTTAACACACAGCTCAAACAAAGAAAACGTAGGACAAGTCTGCAAAGATGTAATGCAGCATAGACCCTGGAAGTCAGTGTGTACGAACCGTCACTTCCTCCTGTAATCCTTCCCTGGTGGACCAGAAATGACACGCACCCAAACCACATTTTTGGGGGATTACATCCAGACCGACCTCCGCCTTACTTCCAAAATCGTCCCCCCCCCCCTCCCCACCTTCAACATTCTCAGTGTCATAAACGACGAAGGATGTCAATCAAAAGCACGCAGCTCCTGAATTTGAGTTGGAGACAAGGAGGAGGTGGTGGCGAATCTGAACTTCAGTCAGAACTGCCCCCCCCCACCCCCCCACCCCCCTTTCCCCACCTGTTTTTAAAATCACTCCCCCAGTGGATGAGGTCTGGCATGACTCGAAACACATTAACAATGGAACTGATATGGACACGTACACAAAGTCACCGGCCCTATGTGACAGTGAGGAGGAAAGGGCAACACGTCCATTGTCCGAAACATCCACGCATACCTGCTCTTCAGCGCAGTCTATTCTACTTCGACTGAAAGTCCTGCCAGTGAGTCAAACGCTGCTTTGTTGTGGTTTGAATCGGTGCCCGTGGTCAATGTTGATTTTGTGCCTACAGTTCTCGTGAGTGCGCGGGGAAGAATGGGCAGTTAGCGGGGGAGCATGCCAGACAGTCTAAACTCGGAGTGATGCTTTGTCTGCGGGCGTGGACGCGATGGGCGGGAAGCAGTCTGCGTTGTTGTTGAAGAGCCAGTTTTACTGTTTGTTTTTCATCTGATTTTAATTAAACGCGGGAGTAAGGAAAAGAGATCGGGTGGAATCATTCCATTTCTCTGTCTGTCTGTCTGTCTGTCTGTCTGTCCGTCCTCTCTCTCTCTCTCTCTCTCTCTCTCTCTCTCTCTCTCTCTCTCTCTCTCTCTCTCTCTCTCTCTGTATGTATGTCTCTCCCTCTCTCTTTCCCTTCCGTCCCCCCCCCCCCTCTCTCTCTCTCTCTCTCTCTCTCTCTCTCTCTCTCGCGTGCGCGCACGTGTATGTGTATGTGTGTACGTATGTGTGCGCGTGCGTGCATTCGTGCGTGCGTGCGTGTATATGTGTGTGTGTGTGTGTTTGTGTGTGTGTGTGTGCGTGTGTGTGTGTGTGTGTGTGCTTCTGCTTTTTCTACATGAACACTGTCACTGAGCAATCGAGTAGTGATGTAATGCTACAGCTGCTTTACTTTACTTATGAGGAGCTATAAACACTTTCTCGAAGCTGACCACTGCTTCTTTCGCCACCCGGAAACCGGAGAACCCTTTGAACTAAACTAATACTTACCTGTCTGAGGGAAAAAGGTGGGGTTTTTGTCTGAAATAGAAACATTAATGGTGGTATTTTAGTGTGTGTGTGTGTGTGTGTGTGTGTGTGTCGTGTGTGTGTGTGTGTGTGTGTGTGTGTGTGTGTGTGTGTGTGTGTGTGTGTGCGTGCGTGCGTGTGTGTGTGTGTGTGTGTGTGTGTGTGTGTGTGTGTGTGTGTGTGTGTGTGTGTGTCCCCCTCATGTTCTATCAGAATGTGCCATCAGGTAACGATCTTGACTGATCAATCTTTTGTTCTTTAAGAAACTAAACGTTCGTGTTCGTGAAGTGTGTTTTCACATAGACATTTGAACGTATGGCGTGCCGAGGCCTCTGAAAGTGAGCCACAAGTGAAACTGCTGGCAAGCTCAGAGATGCTAATAGTAAGTATGGCACAGGTATGTGCCGTTTATATAATGTCGCATTCGATCCACCTTTCCTTCGCAAAGGACAAGACTCGAGGTCATCTGAACAACATGAGTAGCAGGCATCCAGTGAAGGCAAATCCCTTCCCGCCATTTGACACATCCATTTTTCTCTGTGATTGCCAGGGCTGGATATCAAAGACAGATCTCAGCCAGAAATCCAGTTCGACAATGAAATGTGCAGGCAGAATCTTCACATGGCGCACAGGGAACATAAGACAGATGAGAATGTCAGTGTGTAGAAAGGAGGAGGAAAATGGGCAAGAGAAGTAGGAAATTGTAGAAAAGAGTGGAAGAGTGCATTGGAAAATAGGAAAGTCAACGGGAAAGAGGAATAGCAGAGGAAAGGGGAAAATAAAGGAAAAGGTTAAAAAACGCAGAGAAATAGAAATATGTGGGGTAATTAGGTCTATTCAGGTGGTGATAAGAAAAAAAAAGGGAATCGCAAGTAAAGACAGGATCAAATGAGAAGAAAATCAATGAATACGGAAGAAAGCAGGAAAATGTAGAGGAAAGTAGGAAAATGCAGAGAGAAATGTAGCAGGAAAGTAGTGCTAGCTCAGCGTCCCCCTGTTGGCTTACCCATCAACAGTTGTAGGTCACGAGGTCAGCACGCCTTTCTTGGCTCCTGCCCAGTCTCTGGTTACGACCCCACTCTGCTCATCGGTCCTTCGTCATTGGTGCGTGAAATCACTGCTGAACACTGACCCACTTTCTAGTGCCCCCCTTCCTCCCCCACGGAACTAGGCGGGCAAATTGGGCGGTGGTACCATTAGCGGCATGGCTGGTTCGGAAGAAGGTAAGCTTAGGCATAGTCCCTAACGGAGATGCACTTCTTATTAGGGTGGAAAGTTCGAGTAAGGTCAGTGTCAGCGACAGTTTCCGAAGAGACTTACTTACACGAAACAGAGCTGTGAGTATGCCAACGCTCTTTCGTGTTATGGCTGTGTCACGCAAAATCATATACCAAAACAAGGTTTCGCGTAGATATAACCGCATAGCCCAGTTTCATACGTTTTCTGTCTGACATCGTTACCGATAAATTGGTGATTAACCTGTTTCATGCATGCTGTCTTCAATGACATGCTGTTGTTTGGTAATTCAGCAGTTGTTTAGCCCTGATGAGCCCACGAGCGGCGATGCTGCTAGACACGTGACTACGCCTCGCTTCAGACCATCTCGCAGAAAAGTATTGAATCTTTGTACGATAAATGTTCTTTCCCTTATAGTGCTTCAGCCAGTGTCATTGCTGTTTCCCCGAGGGTATGTTTGTGCAAAAGTATGCACGCACGCACACTCGCACGCACGCATGCACGCATGCACGCACGGACGCACGCACGCGTGCGCGCGCGCACACACACACACACACACACACACACACACACACACACACACACACACACACACACACACACACACACATACGCACACGCACGCACGCACGCGCGGGCGCACGTACGCGCATACACACACACACACACACACACACACACACACACACACACACACACACACACACACATACACAAACACACACGCACACACACACACACACACACACACACACACACTGACTGACTGACTGAAACCATTTACTGTCAGATTAACATAGTGTTGTACTGACATTTTAAAAGGATAAAACCTAAATAAATTAATGAGAAAACGGAAATAATACAAATAACATCTGAAAGACATAAAAAAACATAAAGGAAAAAATTAGCAGGGAAACATTTTAACATTTGTACGTGGAATAATAAAATCAGAAATTGCAACAATAAACCAAATTACATTTTAACTGTACTGAGAATCAAAAATCTCTCTCTCAATCTCTCTCTCTCTCTCTCTCTCTCTCTCTCTCTCTCTCTCTCTCTCTCTCTCTCTCTCTCTCTCTCTCTCAAAGGAACACCAATAAAAAAAAAAAAAAAAAAAAAAAAAAAAAACCGCCCCCTAAACACACACACACACACACACACACACACACACACACACACACACACACACACACACACACACCACACACACACACAAATCACGCTCCCCCGTTTCCCTACTCACGTGTATGCGAGCATGCACATATATTCACTCATTGACAAACTCTCTCTCTCTCTCTCTCTCTCTCTCTCTCTCTCTCTCTCTCTCTCTCTCTCTCTCTCTCTCTCTCTCTCTTTCTCGCGCGCGCGCGCGCGCGCATACACACACACACACACACACACACACACAC
>JADBJO010002819.1:157500-170000 GCA_016801955.1 Conus betulinus | reverse complement strand
CCTCGTTGGTGTATTGTAAGGTTCTTGTGTACAATAGTCTGTTGTAAGGCACTATCATACAGTGGTCTGTTGAAGGCACTATCATACTGTGTTCTGTTGAAGGCACTATCATACAGTGGTCTGTTGTAAGACACTGTCTGTCATACAGAGGCCTCTTGAAGGCACTGTCATGCGGTGGTCTGTTGTGTGATACGTTGGTCAGTTGTTCTATATACAGTGGTTTATTTCAAGGCATGTCAACGCCTTGGTCTGTTATGAGCTATGACTGTACACTGGTCTATCACAGAACGATAGTGCCTTCAACAGACCACTGTATGATAGTGCCTTCAACAGACCACAGTATGATAGTGCCTTACAACAGACCACTGTATGATAGTGCCTTCAACAGACCACAGTATGATAGTGCCTTACAACAGAACACAGTATGATAGTGCCTTACAACAGACCACAGTATGTATGATAGTGCCTTACAACAGAACACAGTATGATAGTGCCTTACAACAGACCACAGTATGATAGTGCCTTACAACAGACCACAGTATGATAGTGCCTTACAACAGAACACAGTATGATAGTGCCTTACAACAGACCACTGTATGATAGTGCCTTACAACAGAACACAGTATGATAGTGCCTTACAACAGACCACTGTGTGATAGTGCCTTACAACAGACCACTGTATGATAGTGCCTTACAACAGACCACTGTATGATAGTGCCTTACAACAGACCACTGTATGATAGTGCCTTACAACAGACCACTGTGTGATAGTGCCTTACCACAGACCACAGTATGATAGTGCCTTACAACAGACCACTGTATGATAGTGCCTTCAACAGACCACAGTATGATAGTGCCTTCAACAGACCACTGTATGATAGTGCCTTACAACAGACCATTGTATGATAGTGCCTTCAACAGACCACTGTATGATAGTGCCTTACAACAGACCACTGTATGATAGTGCCTTCAACAGACCACTGTATGATAGTGCCTTACAACAGACCACCGTACACAAGAACCTTACAATACACCGATGGGGAAAAAAAAAAAAAAAAAAAAGGCTGAGCAACAGACGAACAACAGAAATGGGTCCTTTTATGCACTGGTAAGTCCTACTTGTAAGGCATATGTAACCACTGACCCCTTGTGAGGCACTTCTTTACATTGATCTCTTATGAAGCATGTCTATACAATGATCTGTTCTAAGGCATGTTTGTGCATCGCTCTGTTGCAAGCTCTGTCTGTCCGTTGGTCTTTTATAAGCACTTCCATATATTTGATTGGTGTACAGCATATCACACTTTGTTCTGTCATAAGGTAATCTATACAACATGGTCTAACGGACGACAGTCGTTTTCCTCATGAAGTATATTGCATGTTGTTTGAATTAGATATGAGGGCAAATAATAAAAAAGTGGGTTATATACTACGAACCTGTTTATATGAGTATGGATTTTGCTAAGTGTGAATAGATCAAGATGCTGGGAATATTAAGGAAAGTGTGTTTTTCGTCAACGTCAAGTCCATTGTTGATGCCAAACGTGGTATCAGCATGTTGGAAACAGAAAAATATTTAATTTGTATACATTTTTTTTTCTAAAATCACGTATAAAACGCGTCTGTTCTTGGATACAGATAAACACTTGAAATATATATAACCTGATTTGGAATGTGTACTTCTGAGCTAGCAGCACATTTACGGAAGAGGAACTGCATATTGTTGCTACCCAGCTCTCTATACAAATAGAGAGTTCATTCCTTGTAAGTGTAATAAGTATCTCTGTGCCTTTCAATCTTGCGTCTTGTCATCCACTACATTCATGCATGCATTTTTCCCTTTACGTGCATAAAGCATTTTAGTGTAGACAAATTCTTACCTCATTGCTGTGTTTTTTCTGTGTCTCATTTTACAGGAGAGAGACCTTTCTTCGTTTTTCTTTTCTCTAATTAATGAATGTAATGAGACTTTTCTTCCCACCCCTTCGTAAGGAGCCAACGCCGCATGGATAAATCATTCTCTGTCTGTCTGTCTGTGTCTGTCTGTCTGCATCTCTCTCTCTCTCTCTCTCTCTCTCTCTCTCTCTCTCTCTCTCTCTCTCTCTCCTCTCTTCTCTCTCTCTCTCTCTCGTCTCTCTCCCCCTCCTCTCCCTCTCTCCCTCTCTCTCTCTCTCTCTCTCTCTCTCTCTCTCTCTCTCTCTCTCTCTCTCTCTCTCTCTCCCCAGTATTTTTCATTCTTGTCTGACATTTCAGTGTCTGTTCTTCTTTCTTTAAATTTGTACATACTCTCTCTCTCTCTCTCCCTCTCTCTCTCTCTCTCTCTCTCTCTCTCTCTCTCCTCTCCTCTGTCTCTGTCTCTGTCTGTCTGTCTATCTCTCTCTCTCTCTCTCTCTCTCTCTCTCTCTCTCTCTCCCAGTATCTTTCATTCTTGTTTGACATTTCAATGTCTTTTCTTCTTTTTTCTTTATAATTGAATTCGCCTGTATATTAGTGTTGATGTGAAAAATAACTAAAGTCAATTTCTATACTTTTGGAGATGTGTGTGTTTTCTAAATGTTTTGAAAAAGCTTTAGCTGCTAGTCACGCTCAGTCCCTCACTGGTGTAAGAGGCAAATAAAAAAAAGAAGCGTGTGTTTTGCCGATCTGTTACTCATAGAAATAAAGATTATCATCATCTCTCTCATCTCATCATCATCATCATCATCATCATCATTATCAACATCATCATCATCATCATCATCATCATTCATCTTCTTCTTCTTCTTCTTCTTCTTCTTCTTCTTCTTCCTCTTCTCTTCCTCCTCCTCCTCCTCCTCCTCCTCCTCCTCCTCCTCCTCCT
Source organism: Conus betulinus (assembly GCA_016801955.1). Lineage (NCBI taxonomy): Eukaryota > Metazoa > Mollusca > Gastropoda > Neogastropoda > Conidae > Conus > Conus betulinus. The sequence continues at coordinate 167,161 of JADBJO010002819.1, read as the reverse complement.
CCTCCTTCTTCTTCTTCTTCTTCTTCTTCTCTCTCTCTCTCTCTCTCTCTCTCTCTCTCTCTCTCTCTCTCTCTCTCTCTCTCTCTCTCTCAGCTCCTATTTCATCCGAACCTCTCCAACATGGTCTCGTTCTCTCACTAATTCACTCACTCGTTCGCTCCTCAATCATCACGTTAGCCATTGCCAGATTAAAAACAGCCACGAGCAGATGGATTCACGGTTCCTATCAGACAATGATGCCCACCCCTTTGTTGCCAGAACCTGTTTTCATTCGCTTAGCCAGGGGTCATATTTTCAGGCTTGGAGTTGGCGGCAGTGTCTGGACTTTCTCTTCCAGTACAGATAGTCTTTTTGCTTGAAGAACTACAAGAGTTTATACAGGAAGACAGGCCGTGGTATTGTACGGCACTGGAATACTGAAACTGTTCAAAGAGAAAACAGAATGCAAAGATTTTCGTTTGATTGTTGCTCATGTTTCTAGGGGGAAAAAATGAAATATGATGCCTTTTTTCGTTTCATCTTCTGTACCGCTTAAATAGTACGTTTCCCCAAGACGTTTATTCGAGTTTCCGTCTGCAGACACAATTTGGCTGGATTCGTCAATGTCCCGACACCAGCAATCCACAGGGAACAGTTAGCATCAAGTCGTCACGAGGCAGTCCTCTCGAGGAAACACAGCAATGCTGGCGAGTCTTTTAGGGGCTTTATATGTGGTACATCTTCTGATCACCGATATTACGCTGAGTCGCCTTCTGACTACAATAATCAGCATGTCGTAGGGCCCGCATGACTTGTGGAATATTGTCAGCGGGGGAATGAAAAGTTGGTATGTAAGACAAGTAGTGTGTAAATTTAGGTTGGCTCGAAAGATTAGAATTTTAGCTAATTCAGCATTTTGCTATGGACACTTGTCATCACCATATCCATGAAATCTTTGCATTTCTTTTCATAAACAGTTTGGCATACGTTAATGATGACAATAACAGAGTACAGTAGAAGTTATTGCATAGTGTTATTTTTGGTGGTTTCAGTTGTTTTTCAAACTATTGTTAGTATGAGAAGACTACTCTAATCTCTCTCTCTCTCTCTCTCTCTCTCTCTCTCTCTCTCTCTCTCTCTCTCTTCATTGCTCCCCTTTATTTTATCTTATACACTCATTGTCTTTATGTCCCTAAGTCACTCACTCATAGGCTTTCCCTGTAACACCTGAGGCTGCGCCAACTTACATTCGCTGTAGAGAGATTGGGTGTACGGAAGCTTTAGCCAAAGGCAGCTTCATTCACTTACACTGATGGGCCTTCATGGTGATGGCTATACTATGGGGGCATGACAAAAATCTCAATCAACCTCCTTCTCTGCCTCACCTCAGATCAGAGATTTAGATACAAAAAAGGTCAGGTTGGTGTGACAAGGAGGGGATGAGGGAGGGGGGGGGGGGGGGGGGGGGGGGGGGGGGGGGGATTGGGTGATTGAGTCTGTGTTTTACGAGAATCATGAGGTAGACAATGGAACAAGATTGTCGAAACACCATCTTTAGATGGCTTAGTATGTAATGCGGTGCTTATGTTGATTCAAAACACAACCAAAGCGACTGGGCAACAGCTCAGTGTCATTTCTGGTGGGTTGTCCCAAGGCAGCCTGTTTGTGCTCGATCCCTGTGTACTGTGTGTGTTGAGGACAGACTTTGATGTGACTGTGTAAGGAGAAGCAGAACAAGCTGTGTAGTAGGGCAATGCCACAAAGGAAGGTTTCAAACGGGAATGAAACTCACAACCTCTCAGCCTGGAAGTTTGTGACACTAACCAACACACCACAGCAGCTGGTGCCATGTAGCGCGCCTGCTTAGACTGCATCACTGCCCACTCCTGCCCGTTGCGTTGGCATGCTAACAAAAAAGAGTACAAAGCGGTGCAGTGGCTGAACGCAGAGAGCGAATTCAATGGCATCCCTGCAGTTCTATCGCCTATGTCACTCCAAGCCCTGCCGGCAGCGAAGTGCCCCAGGCGTGGAAGTCAGGTGGCCCTGGCTGTATGTCATTGGGGGGAAGGGGGGGGGGGGGGGGGCTGCAAAAAAAAAAAAAAAAACCCCAGAAACCAAGATAGTTGTGTTCTTTTCTGCTCTTGGGTAATTCTCTAATGACATTACGAAGATGAGAGAAAACAGCAAGCTGAAATAAGTGTGCTATTCACAAAGCTAGCAACAACATGTTTGAGGTTTAAAAAAGATAGTTGAATTCTTGGCAGCTGGCAGCAAAGATAGGAGGGAACAATTTCTACATAGTGTTTTTACCTCGAGCTATTAATTCCTTTTTGCATCCGTAGTTCTAAAATCTCAGTATCTTGTGTGTGACCCAATGAACTTCAATCACTACCCAATTTTACGCAGATGTGTTTTAAAAAAGCATGTAATCTTATCATCTCTGAAGCAGTCGTCTTGCCTTTTTGCTTACTCTGAAGCCAAATTATTGTCGTCAAAGAAAGAAGACTATAACGACATGTTTGTTAGTTTCTTTCGTATTTTCGAAGTGAAAGAGGTGTTCATTTTGCAGCAAGGTTGCCTGAGTTGGTTCGGAGATGCAGACATTGGCGCCGATCGTCGCTGTAGCGTTGTCAGCGGGCTCGTGCTGAACGTGTTAAATCATCCTTGACAGGGAGCTGAGACTGCCAGTGTCCACATGGTGAAACTATTCCTTACATTTCATTCAGTGGTTCCATAGTGCTGAATAGACGTTCCACACAAAAATCTCAGTGTTTGGTCGAACAAAGGTTTTCTGAGTTCTCTCTCTCTCTCTCTTCTCTCTCTCTCTCTCTCTCTCTCTCTCTCTCTCTCTCTCTCTCTCTCTCTCTCTCTCTCTCATTTACTTTTGTTTTGGTATTTATTCAGTGTGTTTATTTTTAATCATCTTTACTTTATTATTGATGGAAAAAAAACTCAACCACAATTTCTATAATTTTGGAGATATGCATGTTTATTAGTAGTTAGATAGGTTGGTCATGTTTAGTAAGTTGCTAGTTATGCTTTGTTCCTTACCAGGGTAAGGGTGAGACGAAAAAAAAAGAAAAAAAAGCATGTATTTGCTTATTTGTTACCTTTGGAACCAAATGTTATAATCACGTATTTGATTATCTGTTAACCTTGGGGAAAAAAATCATCATCACCTCTCTCCTCTCTCATCATTGTCGCAGTCATCATCATGATCATCATCATCAACATCATCATGTTCATCATATTCATCGTCATGAACTTCTTCTTCTTCTTCTTCTTCTTCTTCTTCTTCTTCTTCTTCTTCTTCTTCTCTTCTTCTTCTTCTCCTCTTCTTCCTCCTTTTCCTCCTCCTCCTCCCTCCTCCTCCTCCTCCTCCTCCTCCTCTTCTTTCCCTATGTCTGTCTGTCTCTCTCTCTCTCTCTCTCTCTCTCTCTCTCTCTCTCTCTCTCTCTCTCTCTCTCTCTCTCTCTCTCTCTCCTCCCTTTGTATTCAAACCTCTCCCACACATTCTCGGTCTCTCACTAATTCACTTACTCGTTCGCGTGCTCCTTAATCACCACGTCAACCACTGCCAGATTGAAATAGCTACAGAGCTAGAGATTCACGCATGCTGTCAGACAGTGACGCCCACACTTTTGTTGCCAGAACCTATTTTCATTCACTTAGCCGGGGATCACACCTTCAGGCTGAGATTTGCGACAGTATCTGGACCTTTTTCTTGTACAGATAGTCTCTTTGTTTTTAAGAAGGGCAAGCGTTCAAACACAAGAGAGCCAGTAGTTTTGGTATGGAGCTGGTCTACTACAAACTGTTCAAAGAGAAAATAGGAAACAACAAATGTTGTGTTCATTTGAATACTACTCATGTGTCTATAGAAATCATATGAAATAAGATACTCCTTTCCCTCTGTACCACTTAATTCCTACTCCTTCCAAAGCAATTCATTCCAGTTCCTGTCTGCAACCACACTTGGGCTTGATTCGTCGATGTCCTGACAGCAGCAGCCCACAGAGGGCAGTCAGCGTTAAGTCGTCAGGAGACAACTGACTATAAAAGACACTGCCGAGTCACTTCAGGATGTTCAGTGGTGCCTGTTCTGATCAAACATATGAATATGGTCTACGAAGCCCTCCTTTTGACAACAATGATCGCTTAGTCGCGAAGCCAGCATGACTAGTGGATCATTGTTGCCAGTGGGTGACTTTAAAGGTGGTGTGCAGTACGAACAACGTGTATCCTCTCCGCTCCAAAGACTGGCGTTTTGAAAAGTTCAATACATCGCCAATAAGCCTGAATAGAACTTAGTAAATCGTAGATCGAATATTTCCATTTATGTTCTCTTTTTTTTCCGTAGTGGTATAACGTGCGTTAATTATGAAAATATTAGTGCCCGATATAAATTATTGTATTGAATTATTTGTGGTAATTTCAGTGCTTTTCCAAACTATTTTTGTTTCGGGCAAACAATTCGATGCTTGTCTCTCTCTCTCTCTCTCTCTCTGTCTGTCTGTCTGTCTGTTTGTCTGTCTGTCTGTCTCTCTCTCTCTCTCTCTGTCTCTCTCTCTCTCTCTCTCTCTCTCTCGTCCCGTGTCTTTTACCTACTTGACTCTTCTTGTCCCTGTGTATGCCACTTATTCACTCCCCCACCAGCGCCTCAGGCTGTGCCAACTTACATGAGCTGCAGACAGCGTGAATGTCTGCGCTTTATTCCTTGACACTGATGGGCTGTCATGAAGATGGCTTTATTACGAAGGCATGCCATCTTGGCAGCCATGAATCTCAATCAACCTCTTTCTCTGTGTTAACTCAGATCTACGACTCGGATAGAAAAGAGGTCAACATAGTTGGGCAGGAAAAGGGAGCGAGAGGGGTTGGGGCATAGCAGGCGTTTGAGTTTGTGAAATGTGGAAATCATGAGTTAGATAGTGAAACAAAACTATCGAAACTCCATATCGTGGAAGCCATGAGTTCATGAAAACAAATTATCAGAACACCATCAACAGAGTGCATAGAAGCTGATGCACTGTGTATGCTGGCTCAGAACACAACGAAACCAACAGCACAGTGTCTACTCTGGTGGGGTGCCTCAAGGTAGTTTGCGCGTAAATGATCGCTGTGAACTGTTGGTTGGGGTTGAGGTAGGAGAGACGTGATATGACTGTGTAGTGGAGAGCCAGAATAAGCAATGCAGGGGGATGTGACAAAAAAGATTTATCAAATGGGAATGCAATCCACAGTCTCTCAGCCTCGAAGTCCGAGAAGGTAACCAACGCACCACAGAGTTTCGTGTCATGTAACACGCCCATTCAGACTGTCTGCATCCCTGCCCTCTCTTGCTCGTCGTGTTAGCATGCTAACGAGAAAAGAGTACAAAACCGTCCAGTGGCCAGCCCAGGGTGAAAGCAGACAGCCAATTCAATGGCATCGCCGCAGTTCTATCGCCTGTGTCACTCCAAGCTTTTGTCAGCAGTAAAGTGCCCCACTCGTGGATGTCAGGCTCTCCTGGCTTTCTATCATGAAGGAAACAAAAGCTGTAGAAAAAAACGGACTCCCAAAAGCGGTGCATTTTTCTGCTCTTGAATAATTGCCTGATGACATGATGAAGTTGAAAAGAAAGTCAACGAGAAAAAGATGAAATTGCGCTGCTGCCAAAGCTAGCAACAACCTGGTTGAGGTTAAAGAAATGATGCTTGTGTCATTGGTAGTGGTTAGTTATGCTAGAAGGGCACGTTTTCAACATGGTATGTTTTACTTGTAGTTATCCTTTTGGCACCGGGAGTTTTAATATCACGGCATTTTGAAGCGCCTACACTCTCTCTTAAATGCCTGTAGTCTCATCATTTCCTAAGCTGTTTTCTTGCTTCTCCGTTTCGACCTATCTGCAATGAGGTCAAGAACAAAAGTAGAACACACACGCGCTCGGCGCATATACTGAAAATTATGGAAAAAAATATTTGCATAACAAAATTTCTTCCTGAAATTGTTCTGGCATTATTGTGTTAATTGATAACAGTTTCCTCTCTTCGTTTTAGTGCTTTAAAAATGTGAACATAGCTACAGAGCGATTTGCAATTCTCTTTTCATTTTGCAGTAAAAGAAGCAATGACACTTGATGAACATTTCTAGCATGAGGCAAAATGTATTTATCTCTTAAATCTTTTTAGGATGGACAAACAATCAAAAAATGTATTTTTCGTCCTCGATTTGATTACAGAATGGACAGTTTTGGGGAGTTTAGTGTATATCTTTGATGGACATTCAAGAAACGCTGGTCACAGTAAAGTATATTTTATGATTCTCTTTACACAGCCTAGACGATAGGTCAGTCCACACACAATATATATCATCTGAAGAAAATAAGCTGCGACCACACAAAGAGAAAGGGGAGAAGAGTGGGCCAAGTGTTTGTTCTGAGAAGCTTAATGGTGGAATGTGGGACTGCAATGTCCAAGATCTAAGGGTCTGGGTTCAGGGTGCTGACACACTACATTACCACAGGAGAAGAAAGCAAGCTAGGCCCAGTGTTGTTAGTCTGATATATTTCCCCCATAGAACCACGGCCATACTATCTCCCACGAAGAACTGAATGATCGTGCAGAAAAAAACCATTTCAGTCAATGTTCTCTTTTAGTAACAAACAACCAAAACACTAGACTGTGGTAGATTTGTTAAGTTTATATGTGAAATCTCAGTTCCAATGATAAGTGAAGCTTATCAAAGAGTTGTCAAATCCATTGCAAAAGAGCGTTTTGAGACAATTGATGATTAGTACAACAAAATACGCACAGGATAAACGATAATGAGTGTTAGTGGTGGTGGTGATAATGTGGTTTTTTTTTTTTTCGGAATTTTTTTCTACGACAAAAAAGGTTATGTTGCTTGGCTGTCGTATGATCGGAACAAATGAATAACCACACAGAAGTAGCATGCCTTGATCTCAAGGTCTTCTTTGAAAAGAAACAGGAAAAAGGTATACAAACAGCGAGAATGACTAGGACTGGAGAAAAAAACCTTTGCCAATAACCAACTGTTCAGCCACTGTGGAAATGACCCAGTAAATATCTCTGTGCTCGTGCCTGCATCTGTGTCCATGTGTATGTGTGGAGAAAATATAGAGGACTAGGAGGGTAGGGGCAGGGGTGGAATAAAAAAATGTATGTCTTTGTACATTTAAACCCTTCACAGACAGTTTATGGGAACTAGTGTTTCATGTCGTGATCAGAACCATATATACGCCTACTACAGGCGTAATAAATGGCTCTGGTCATGAGAGAATTGAACATTTTTATATGCTGTTAGTGAAGGATGTAACATTTTCCCTTCGATCCCAGTTCTCATCCCTGCCGCCCACGTTCCTCACTCCCAACCCCTAGCCACTTTTCACATTCTTTAAATTCTACCTAAGTCGTGTCTATATACTAGACTAAAACATTTCTGAACTACACAATTTTTGCCATGCTACTTGATTATGTTCGTTGTTTGTTTGTTTTGTTTTTCTTGTGTACCCTGAAAAAAATGATAGAACAAGGTTGGCCGGTTCTGTGATGTAATTTACTTGTTTTATACATTTAGCAGTGTAGAAATCTAACGTTTCTTTCAATCCCATCTCTAGTCATACTATTCAAACTTTCTAGAAAAGAAATGGGCAATTGAGGCTCAGGCAGCATGCGCACAAAGAGAAGTGTTGTTTGTGTCAGTGTTGAAATTATACATGAGAGGACATTTGTACAAGGTTTAACCATGGACGTGGATCTGCAGAAGAAGGTTCTTTTATTGCTTTTCTGGTTTGTTAATGTATTTATTTATCTTACTTTATTTGATGTAGCTGTGAAAGTCTCCTATAGTTTTGCTGCGTAGTTCATAAAGATCTTGTTCCAAAATTTTTCATTTGTTTCTTATCCCCAAAAGATCAATATACAGTTTTTGATTTAATAGAAACCAGTAATAAACTCTGTGTTCTGTATTGCTCTTTTAGTTTCTTGACTCTACTTGTTTAGGATTTTAAGTCTCGGGGTTTCATTTTGTTTATCATTCTGCTCGTAGCCTGCCATCAGTCCTATTATGACTTCCTTGGTCGGCTGGGCATGATATGATTGCATCACAGCTCACTTTCACCATCTTATCTTTGAGAGCACTCCACATTTTCCCCCTGGCATAAAAACACACTATGCATATTTTTTTCTGTTTAAAGGTAGTAGCGCTGGCGTGGTGAAAAGTGTTGAGTTAAAAAAATGCACTTCCACCTCCACATGTACGTGTTCTCCCTCTCTTTGTTCATCACCTGTCTTTGTTGCGAGCTTGGGGGAGCAGTGGAGGAAATAGGAGACAGAATTACCTTTGTATGACAAACGACAGATTTCAAAAGACCATAATATACGTTTTTCGTCGTCGACAACAGTATTTTTTCATGAAATGAGCAAAGACTACTGTTTCCAACCCTTTGCCCTTGCTCCGTATCGCAAATCCGTACCAGACTTTATTGGATTTAGGTTTGGACCACTTTCCATCTAAGTTTGTGATCGCCCTTACTTTTGAGGTAATAAATGAATAAAAGTCTTGAACGATCCAGACTTGTTGAGGGTCATGGATACGCGATTGAATCCGAATCGTCACCAATGTTCTTTCATAGGTCACATTCCGTGCCTGAACCGGGTCTGGGCAAAATAGGTTGGGTAGTAACTGCCTAAACTTGGTGACAGATAAACATACAAACAAGCAGCAGTGGGTAAAAATATTACCTCCCTGATGGGGGCAGTTACCAGTCACGTGTGCTATTACATTATCTGTCATTATAGGTTAACAGCAAAAGAGGTTGCATTGAAAAAAAAGAAAGAAAACATGCACGCACTTGTAAACATGACACTTTTTAATACTTGTGTATTTTTTAGAAGCTGACTCCAGCTAGAGGTCAAATGTCACAAAGCAAGAATACACAAGTTTCTTGCCTACCCCCCCCCCACCCACACACACACCACCCCCTCTCCTCCCTGCCATCCCTCCTATCATTCCACGTGCCGTCCACCAATGCCCATCAACCCTGTCCCTGTAAACCGACCTTCTTGCTCCCGCGCACTCTGTTCTCACTCTTTTCAATAATCGTCTAGTTACTTCGTTCGCCTCTTTCCCCACTAGCTCGCTAGCCGGACATTCCATTAGTTGTTCTAGGTTAGCAGGTCACAGTATTTATGTCTGGCCCTTTGCTCAGCTCGTGAGATGCTACTGGTCTCTTTATCAATTCTTCTTCCATGGTTAGCGAAGTAGAATTGACCAGTAGACAAAATTACCTATTTTTTCTATCTGCTGTTCAACATGTTTATCCATTGATCTGTTGTAAGGCACTGCCATACAGTGGTCTGTTGTCATGGCACTTAGTGCCTTGGTCTTTTGCTCTATACTTTGCTGTTACAAGGCATTCTCTACACGTTGGTCGGTTATCATGCGTGTCTCTACTTTGCTCTGTTACAATATGTTTCTACACTTGGTTTCTTGCAAGGCTTGTCTACAGGTTGGTCCATTATTAGGCATATCTACACACCGACCTCTTGTAAAGTCCGTACACACCTTTGTCATTTATAAGACATGCCTATATACTGGGCCAATATGAGACATGTCTGTACGTTTGTATGTTACAAGACACGTCTATGCATTGGTGTGTTATTCGGCATGTCTGATGACT
>JADBJO010002819.1:150000-152500 GCA_016801955.1 Conus betulinus | reverse complement strand
GTATGCTGTTTGCATCAGATCTGAGCGGAAAGAAAAATTAGGCTTCCAATGCATGCACCTGTTTATATGAAAATGTATTTCATGAAGTGTGGATAAATGAAGGTTCAAGTTTGGACGGTTGTACCTGGCAAAAATGGCATGATCGTGTTACAAAAAAAAATAGGGGATTTGATTTGTATGATACTTTTACCCCCAATATATATGAAGTTGTTGAATATGGATCATCACTTGAAGTATAGAACAACGAGATTTAGGATGGGGATATCAGAGATAGCAGTACAAGTATATTCCAAGTAAACATGATTCATATCCTTCTGCATTTTCACTTTGCTCATAAATGTCACCTTCTAGGCATAGTGATGTGTGGAATACATTTCTTTCCTTCAATGAACCGTCCAAGGTTTAATACATGAAATGATGTTGTGTTTTCAGTCTGTCATTTTATGAAGAACACTGTTTATTATTATTATTTATTATTTCATTATTATTATCATTATTATTATATTATATTATTATTATTATATTATTATTATTATTGTTATATCAATATTATTGCTATTGTTGTTGCTGCTGGTGGAAGTAGTAGTGATTATCTTATCTACCATTTTTTCACTTTTTTTTTTTTTAATGAATGTAGCTAGATGTCTTTACTGGTCCGTTTCTGTGGGTCTGGGTCTGATAAATAAACCTCTCTCTCTCTCTCTCTCTCTCTCTCTCTCTCTCTCTCTCTCCATAACCGCTCCCTTTTCATTCAAAGCTCTCCCACACGTTCTCGTTCTCTCAGTGATTCACTCACTCGTCCGCCCCTCAGTCATCACGTCAACCATTGCCAGATTAAAATAGCCACAGTGAGACGGATTCACGCTTCCCTCCAGACAGTGACGCCCACACCTTTGTTGCCAGAACCGATTTTCATTCACTTAGGCAGGGGTCAAACCTTCAGGCTCGGAGATGGTGACGACAGTGTCTGGACTTTGTTTTGGTACAGACGGTCTATGTGTTTTTAGGGCGACTGCAGGTCAAACTCTAAGAGAGACAGTAGAGTTGTGAGCCTGGGCAACTATACACTTTTCAAAGAGGAAAGGAAATTAGACTTTTGTTTTCGTTTGAATGCAGCTCATGTTTCTAATATAACATAAGTTACAATACATCTTGTTTTGCTATTTCATCTTCAGTGCCAGTTTAGTGTTGTTCTTCTAACATAGCCCATTTTGGGCCCCTGGACACAGCCACAGCCTGGTTATCCTGCTACATCCTGGGGCACCGTCAGCCCCCAGGCAGCAGTGAATATCAACACTGCATGTGGCAGTCCACTGGAAGCGGCCACAGCACTGCTGCCGAGTCACTTCAGGGGCCGTCAGTGGTGCTTGTTCTGACCTAACACACGCAGGACATGCCCGGCTAAGCCCCTTTCTAATGGCAATCATTGCTGAGTCTCTCTGCCTCTCAGCAGTTGTCCTCAGAGTTAGGCCCAGAGAGCAGTGTGCAATAACATTATGGCGTAACGTTTTGACTGGCTCCAGAGTTTAGAATGGGACAGTTTATCTGCTCTTAACTACGTTATTAACAGTTTACTGTCTTGCTATTGAATACAAGAAGAATTCAGTGGGGTTATCATCATCTTAATGAAACATGCATTTTTTTTCTACACTAGTACAATATACCCTGAGTGAGAAAAACGACAGTCGAGAAATACAGATGTTTGCAACAGAAGTCTGTGTACAATATCACTTTAAGTCGTTCCATTGGCTTTCCAAGCAATCTCTCTCTGTGTCTTTCTCTCTCTCTCTCTTCTCTCTCTCTCTCTCTCTCTCTCTCTCTCTCTCTCTCTCTCTCTCTCTCTCTCTCTCTCTCTCTTTCTCTCTCTCTCTCTCTCTCTCTCTCTCTCTCTCTCTCTCTCTCTCTCTCTCTGTAAATCTTTCTCTCCCTCTCTGTCTCTCTCTCTCTCTCTCTGTCTCTCTCTCTCTCTCTCTCTCTCTCTCTCTCTCTCTCTCTCTCTCTCTCTCTCTCTTCTTTTCATTCAAACCTATCCGACACGTTCTTATTCTTTCCCTATTTCTCTCACTCATTCACGCCTTAGTCATTCCATTAATCTGTACCGTCGTAGAGTGGCCACAATGAAAGGGATTCACGCATCTTGCAGAACACTGACGCCCACAGTTTTGTTGCCAGAACTTATTTTTTCATTCGCTTAGCCTTCCTGCTTGAACTTAGTGACACTAACTGGACTTGTTTCCATTTACGCCAGCCTCCGTGTACCCCCATGGACAGGGGTTGAATTTGAAGAGAGACAGTGGTATCGGTTTCTGGACTAGGCTGCCATGTATTGTTGGAAGAAAAGGGGACGCAGTGTTGCTTTGGTTCGAGTACAGCTCGTGATTTCTTAGAAACAAAAGTCTGACACGCCAAGTAGTTGTAATGTATTTCTGTCTGTTGCTCCATATCCGGTGCCACTTCAGTGACCTCCCTTCCACGCTGCTCTTTCCGGTTCCCCGTCTGC
>JADBJO010002819.1:135000-142500 GCA_016801955.1 Conus betulinus | reverse complement strand
GTGTGTGTGTGTGTGCGCGTGCGAGCGTGTGGTGTATGTGTGCATGTGCGTGCGCACACGCGTGTATGTGTGCGTGCGCGTGCACTCACGCCGCGTGTGTGAGTGTGTGTGTGTGTGTATGTGTGAGTACTAGTGTACTACTGTGTGTTGGTTTTCCATGTCTTGCCTTATTATCAATCCATGCTTGTACCCCCTGTCATACGGGCTTTATAGTTCATGACAGTAAATCATCAAAGTGTCAAAAAGTCTCTCTTTCTCTCTCTCTCTCTCTCTCTCTCTCTCTCTCTCTTCCCTCTCTCTCTCGGAAGTTGAAATTGCTATGGCAGTGAAAAAAAACGGAATACATGTATCCAATTGGAAGTTGATGTTGAGCTATGTATATTTTTGTGTTGCTGATGTTATAGTTCTTCGTCCGACCCATAGAGGTCTACAGAATCAAATGGATGTACTGAACGAATCTTGCAAAAAGTTATTTCTGAATATTAACAAAGACAAAACAAAGGTTATGGTATTTCGAAAAGGAGGGTTTCTAGGCAAAAAACGACAAATGGAATATAAATGGAGATTCTTTAGAAGTAGTAAATGAATATAACTATCTTGTTTTGTGTTTACAACTAAAATGAGCATACCAAAGTGTGTTGATGCTCTGGCGATGAAGGGCAGAAGAGCTTGCATTGAATGTGTGGAACATATTGGCAGATTGCATGATATTTCAAAATCTTGTTTTTTGCAAATATTTGACACTCAAGTATAGCCTATATTACTGTATGCAGCTGAAATATGGGGTATGAATAGATTAGACAACATTGAAAAGGTTCACAGATATGCATGTAGACGATTTTTACGAGTCCCATTAAAAGTACCAAACAAGTTTGTTCTTGGGGAAACAGGAAGGTACCCATTACATGTGAATAGTTATTTCAGATGTATTAAATATTGGCTTAGAATTCTAAAGATGGACATGATCAGAATCCCAAGGATTGCATATGCAATGCTTTGGAAATTAGATGAAAGGGGCAAAGTTTGTTGGGCAAGTCAGATCAGAAATATCATGTTCAGAATGGGGTTGGGCATGCATGGATAAATCAAGGAGTAGGATGTGAAAAGGCTTTTCTCTCTTTATTCAAACAAAGACTGAAAGTTAATTATTTACAAGAATGGGAGGAATCTATTATGAATAAAGATATATGCTGAAATTTATCGGCTTTTTAAAACAACCTAGAAAGCGAACCTTATTTCCAGTTTTTCGATATCAGATCTTTGCGTGACGGACTTGTGAAATTAAGACTAGGGGTACTACCAATAAATGGTTCTTCATTTAGGAGAATGTTTAGTGAAAACCTAAACCTTGCTTGTTCAACATGTAAAGTAACTGAAGATGAAAATCATTTTGTACATTGCTGTCCTAGGTATGATGAAATAAGAAACAAATATCTGAAAGGTATTAAACGACCGTATACCGATACACTTCACAAGGGGTCAGTAGATACGATAAGGAAACTTGCCATGTATATTTTTCATGCTCTCCGACAAAGGAATATTGTCACCAATTGAAGGAGAAATTGATTAAAGATTTAAGTCCATTATGTTGTAATTCTCAGATATTATTATTATTGTAACAATTGCTTTATTCGACATACATAACATTCTGTATATTTTGACCCTATTTCTAAGGGCTAGTGGCCTAGAGAATAAAGCTTTTGTTCTGGTTCTTGTTCTTGTTCTCTCTCGGAGGTTCAGAGTTGGCAAAAGCTGTACCAATGAAAGAAGGGACCAAAAGCCCGCTCCTCTACAGTGAACACCCCTATGGTAGAAAGAATTCCCCCGGCAGACAAGACACAGGGAACTCTGATCGATACGTGGTCAGCGTTCCGTTGCCCATACTCGTTTTGGAATCCAGACTGTCTTTGCGAGACATATTGACCCTTTGATTTTGTTGGTGACGCAGAAATACAGACGAAAAAAAAGAAATGGTTTTCTCACTTTGCAGTTTAAAATCCGTTCTGGGGGCCATCGGTGAATGCGGCTGTGTGTGTGTGTGTGTGTGTGTGTGTGTGTGTGTGTGTGTGTGTGTGTGTGTGTGTGTGTGTGTGAGAGAGAGAGAGAGAGAGAGAGAGAGAGAGAGAGAGAGAGAGTTGTGGTCTCACTTTGCGTTTCAGTAGGATTTTGTTGAAAAGCAGGATAGACTGGAAAACTTGGCGTCGCCAAAGATCTCTGTCCTTGAGTAACAGCACTTTTGATTCTCTCTCTCTCTCTCTCTCTCTCTCTCTCTCTCTCTCTCTCTCTCTCTCTCTCTCTCTCTGACACTGACACTTCCAAAACTGGTTCAGCGAGCAGTCATTGTAAATCTGGACCCTCTGGCTGACTTGACAGCTGGAGACAATGGGAAAAACATTGACCAATTTGTTGTACTTTAGTGCACTGAGAGAACGCTAAGTGTTGAGAGGGCGAGTGAATAAAGATAGGGCGACTAAATAGATGTATGAGAGAGCGAAGAACAAGAATGGTTGCAAGATGGATGTGGCTGAAATTGGGGGTTTAGATAATGCCGTTGCTCATTTTGAGGCAGCGCGTTTTATTTGTTTTTGAAGAGGATTTTAGGTTGTGACCGGTGTATCACTAATGATTTGGTATGGGGAGATCAGTAGATATCTACGGTTCATTGGTTCAGCCATTAGATGTGTTCGGTATTGGTTTAAAGCTTTTACACATGGAGCATTATAGATTGCCTCGTAAGTCTTATGAAATGTTGTTCGAATAAGAAGTAAAGGGAAAAACAAACTGGTTTTCAAATGTACGTCTGTTTCTGTGTAAGTACGGATTTAAGATGTCTGGCTGTCACAGGGTGTTGTAAATCAAAGCCAGTTTATTCATCTTCTCAGACAAAGGTTGATGACTGCAGATGGTAAATGTGGAGGGATCATATTCGAAAGTTGGGGACGTTATGATTTGTACAGAATAATTATCGTTTTGTTGTACTCAGCCTTATTTGAAATTTGATAGGATATGCATACGACAAGATCAATTGTTAAATTCAGAGTCGGTGTTTCGGACATAAGGATTCATTACTTAAGATAAGACAACATAGACAAAATGACTTAGTGTGTCCATTGTATATGCAAGATGAGGAGAATTAAATACACTTTATGCTCCTTTGTCCAGCTTTAGAAGACATTCGTCAGAAATTTGTCCCACAGAAATATCATAGGCGCCCATGTATGTTTCGTTTACAGTGGCTATTTAGCTCTAACACTTATAAGGTTATTAGGAATTTAGGTATGTTTTCTGTTTAAGGCGTTTAAGATCAAAGACATCATGACGTCGTAGATGGCGTTGTCTTTTGTTTTTTGCTTCCCGATAAAACATTTGTTTCTTACACTTAATGTGAATGATTATGCTCATTCCCCTTCCAATGGGCCAATGGTTTTACTGAATGAAAATCTGAACTCTCTCTCTCTCTCTCTCTCTCTCTCTCTCTCTCTCACACACACTCACCTCACACACACACACACACACACACACACACACACACACACACACACACACACACACACACACACACACACCAGATACTAATTCTGTTTCATCCATTACTAAAATAAAACGACAATGATGACAAAAAAGAAACAAGGATAACAAAGAAGCCTTTCACAAAACGAGCATAAAGTAGCGCAGTCTCTAATCAATATACATTGAGCATGCTTCCTTTCATTGTTTTCTCACAAAAGTTTCGGTTTCAAAGTTGATTTGTCTCTTTCTTTTCAAATTTCTACATAAATATGGGTATTTCTGTGTTTGGCTGTCAGTTGAACCCGCTTCCACTGGGCACCAATGCAAGAGAAGGGGAAGAGTGGTCATCACAGAAGGAAGTGGGGGAAAAGAGGGAGTGGACGGGGGTGGGGTGGGGGGGTTGTAGATTAAAGGTCATATGTGAACAGCTAAAACAATGATAAGGGAAAAAAAAGAGCGAGACAGATCCAGGGGAGGGGGGGGGGGGGGTAGCGGGGAAACATGGCAAAAACACATATATCATGGTGCTGGAGAAAAACGAGGGGAGCGAAGGGAGGGGAGGGGGGTAGAGCAGGAACAGCGATTATAAATGCGACTCGGGCGGGGGGGGGGGGGGGGGGGGGGGAGGACGGAGGTCCTGCTGTGCTTTGTTTTTTCGTAAGTATCATGGGTGCCACATTCCTTCTCATTCCAACGATGACAGCAACAAAGGCAAGCTAAACGTTGGCAGAATGAGACAGAGTGGGTGTGTCGAAGGATAACCTCTGTCGGTTGTAAATCCTCCCTTACAAGCGTAAGGAATTGTGTGTCTTCACCAACACTTACTTAGAGTGTGGCGTTTTCAAATCTCCCAGGAATTTGCTGCAGAGCGTAAAGAAGTAACAGCAGACAGGGAAGAACGGAACGTAGTGGGATGGGGGGGGGGGGGGGGGGGGGGGGGGGGGGGGGGGGGGGGCGGGTGCTGCAGACTGATAATAACAGGATGCTGTGACCTGGGAATACTCTAAAGCCTGAAGTCGGAAAAGGAATTGGAGTAAGACAGAGGGCTTCAGTCGAGATTCCATCGGATTTTACCAGTAAGATCCCGCGCTCTAGCTTCAAACGTCGGCGTCTGATAAAATGTGTAGGTTTGAATCCATTTTCCACGTACGCATGACATATACGCGCTCACACACGCACGCACGCACGCCAGAACACGCGCACAGACACACAGTCACACACATACACACACACACACACGCACGCACGCCAGAACACGCGCACAGACACACAGTCACACACACATACACACACACGTCACACACACGCAGAACACGCGCACAGACACACACACACACACACACACACACACACACACACACACACACACACACACACACACATACACACACACGCGCGCGCGCGCTTGCTTGCTTAACACACTCGTTAACACCACACCAAGGTGTTCCTTACCCTCACAGATACCAAGGGACCAAGACTACTCCTTACTCTAAACTTAGTTTGTCCCTCGCTCTCCGAACTATTAAGGGACCAAGCTCACTCCTTCACATAACACTAGGTTTGCCCGTCACTTCCCCAGCTATCAGGGAAGCCCGCCAACTCCCTTACACCACACCAAGATGTCACTTGCTGCCTCAGCTTTTAAGGGACGAAGCTGACTCCTCCTCACTGCTCCAAGCGTACCCCTCACTATTCCTGCTATAAAAGGAGTCAGCTCACTCCTTCACACCATGTCAGCGTTGTTCCTTCATATCCGCGGCTTTCAAGGGACCACGCCGGCTCCTTCGAGATATACTGAGGTTGTCCTTTACCCTCTCATTTATAAAAAGAATCAGCCCACTCTTTCACAGAAAGGCAAAGTTATCCCTCACTTCCCCAGCTACCTTAGGAGTAGTTGCAAACTGAGACGACTGCAGGTGGAAATCCAAACAAGTCTTTAATAAAATGTTAGCGAACCGCCAAACAAAAAACGTGTGGACAAATGAATCACAAGACAAAACACGACGCGTTTCGACCTCTTAGGTCTTCTTCAGGCAAGAAACAAAACAATTATTACAACGAAAATGAACGAGCAATCACTTAGCTTCAGTCTCTTCGGCGCAAGACAACGCCTATCGTGTGCTGAAGAGACTGAAGTTAACTGATTGCTCGTTCATTTTCGTTGTAATAATTTTTTGTATCTTGCCTGTAGAAGATCTAAGAGTTACCTTAGGCGTAGCTAAGAGTTACCTTAGGCGTAGCTGACTCCTTCGTAACACACTCAGGTTGTCTCTCACTCCCCCAGCTTTCAAGGGAGCAACCCACTCGTTCTTAGCACACCAAGGGTCTCTCTCACTCCCCCAGCTTTCAAGGGAGCCAACCCACTCCTTCGCACTACACTATGGTCGTCCGCCCCTTACCTTCTTTCAGCTATTATGGAAACCTCCCACTCCGGCACTCACACCAAGGTTGATTCTCGCCCCCTCCCTCCCCCCCCCCCCCCCCCCCCCCCCCCCCAAGCTATCCAGGGAGATACCCTACTCCCATACTCCACAACAAGATTGTCCCTCACTCCCACAGCTCAGCTATCAAAGGAGTCATTCCCACACACTCAAATCAGACTGAGGTTGATTTTTTTTTCACTCCCTAAGCTAATAGGGAACCCTTCTTCGTACCACACCAAGATTTTCCCTCGCTCCTCCGGCTAGCAAATGGGCCAGGCCTACGTTGTCAAGAAACCCTCCTTCATACACGGCCAATTTTCCCCGTCACCCCTTCAGCTATCGATGGATTCGTTCAGCTCTTACACACCCCATCACAGTCTTGCTGCAACTATCAAGAAAGCCACACCCTCATTCCTCAACTATCAAGACACCCGGTCGAAGAGCCCAGATTTGGAAAGAGTCTTTCCTGAAGTTCAGACGAGGGCCGAATTGGGGCAGGGAAGCATTTGCCCCAGCGAGGGACTGTCAGGAAATGGTTCTCCTGGGTCCAGTCCTTTCCCTCTTCTCTGGAGCCGATAAGCTTGTAATGGCCGTCGGCAAGAGACACTACTGTCAGCACCCAAGTGTTCGAGAACGATAACACCGAAAGAAGATTGCCAAAAGAGTGGGCGGTGGGGAGGATCGTAGAGGAATGGGGTTGTAGAGCACGAAAAAGCTAGTCGAACTGGTATACTACCCACGACAAGTTTAGGGCCAGTGGCAGTTATGGGGTACGGGAGGGAAATTCAAACCTGTAGTAAAATCAAGGACTGTAAAATGAAACGGAAACTGTGAAGCGTGGCTAAGCCTTGTACATGAATGGCTGCACTTATTTTGCTCGCATTGCCTTTCGCGTCGGTCTGTTTCGATGCTTTGAAATGCATTAAATCACGGGAAAATAAACACAAAAAGTCTCACCCTTTCAGCTATCGATGGATTCGTTCAGCTCTTCTGCGCAACATGCATGGGAAAGCCTTGACGAGAGTGAACACAATGTACAAACAATCAGACAGGGCAGATTATGGATTAAAAACAAACATACGCCTTAGAAGATGTTTGACACCAGGAGACTGTGGCAAGGTTCTCGGATGATGTTGAAGACGGAATTCCCAGCAGAGAAGAGTCCCAGTGACTTGGGAGAGAGGTCATTGAGCGACCTTTGACACGATGTTAAACAGTGGGCTGCGCTGAGCGAGGCCGTCGGTCTGGAGTGCCCGTGATGACTGGTTCCATGGGCTGATGCCTTTCCGCCACACAGCTGTCATTGCGGAATGGCAACACACACCACGTCATTGGAATGGCAACACACCACACAGCTGTCATTGTGGAATGGCAACACACCACGTGGGCAACACACCACACAGCTGTCATTGTGGAATGGCAACACACCACGTGGAATGGCAACACACCACACAGCTGTCATTGTGGAATGGCAACACACCACACAGTGGAATTGGGAATGGCAACACACCACACAGCTGTCATTGTGGAATGGCAACACACCACACAGCTGTCATTGTGGTGGCAA
>JADBJO010002819.1:120000-122500 GCA_016801955.1 Conus betulinus | reverse complement strand
AGAGAGTGAGAGAGAGAGAGAGAGAGAGAGAGAGAGAGAGAGAGAGAGAAACACTGATGGAAACGTACTGGGCTGTTGCTTTTGTCTCTTTTATCCTTCCTTTCTATTCCTGTCTTTGAACATTTGCTTGTCTTTATTCTCTAGTTTCTTTTTCATTCTTTAAAAATCTGAATTATATCATCCGTTTTTTTTCCATCACCATTTCGTGTGCTTTTTTCGTTTCTGTTCTACCCACTTCTTTTCTGTTCTTGCTTTCTGTGTTTTTTTCTCCTCTTTCTGTGTCCTTTCTTTCTATTTTCCCCTTATTGTCGTTTAGCAGTGTTTTTTTTCTTACTTCCCTTCCTTTGTGGCTTTATTCCCCTTCCTTCTAAATCATTTTTTTTTCTATGGTTACATTAGAATTATTCCCACACTCCACCACACCGATTATCAGGAGAAAAGTCTGCTCATTCACACTGCACAAACCATGTTCGCCATCCGTCCAGCTAGCAACTGCACCGGCCACAGGATCCAGATTTGCGGAGCCTTTTTTCTTTATATGAAGCTTGGACGCGGGCACGGAAAGGCGCAGGAGGGGATTAGTCACCAAGTGAGAGCTGTCGGGGAGTAGCTCTCGTGCGTCCAATCCCATCTTTCCCTCTCTGCAGTCCGTAATCTTATAACGACCGCTAGCAAGAGACACTCCTGTCCACAACCACGTGTTCTCTGGAACGAAAACACCGAAAGGGTATATTGTAAAACTCTTTGGCAAGGAGAGGAAAGCTGGAGGTGGAGGGTGGGGACGCTGTAAGAGATGGAAGGGCCAATCTTTTGTCGGATGTCTGGCTGAGAATCTTCACTGTTCAAGACTGGATCGTACACGAAGTTGGTAAATTTATCTGCCGTGCTCATTTTGCCTCGTTTAGTTTGGAGGCTGAATGCTTCTGTTGTATACATATTCACCAACAGGATGCTGCAGACGCGAGCGCTTGCGCGCGCAGAAAGATGTGAGCACACACCCACCACTACTGCTTAGGCGTGAGTGCGTGCGTGTGTGTGTGTGTGTGTGTGTGTGTGTGTGTGTGTGTGTGTGTGTGTGTGTGTGTGTGTGTGTGTGTGTGTGTGTGTGTGTGTGTGTGCTTGTAAACTTCTACCTATCTGTAAATAACCTCCACCACCTCAACCCATATCAGCATCTCTCTCTCTCTCTCTCTCTCTCTCTCTCTCTCTCTCTCTCTCTCTCTCTCTCTCATTTCTAACCATTTATACCACTTTCGGTGAAAAGATGTTAAACAGTGGGTCAAGTATGCACGTGAAATTCTGTTCAGCATCCTCCAGTTTATAGCCACCTTTGAAGAAGAAGGGAGAGAGGAGTAAACAGAAAGAGACGGAGAAGAAAAAGTATGAGAGATTAAAAAAAAAAAACAAACAGAGAGAGAGAGAGAGAGAGAGAGAGAGAGAGAGAGACAGACAGACAGACAGACAGATAGACAGACGTCAATACAGACGTCAATACACGCCTCTACTGTGACTTTCAGCGTTTGCATACATATTTGATGTCAAAAACTCCACCAAATAGTTAACACCGCAAATCGATGAACACTCAGGGGAACACCCCCTCCCCCCCCCCCTCCCTCCCTCACATCCGCCCACCCACCCCCTCATACCCACCAGCTCACCTCCATTCCTCACCCCTGTCTCCCTCCCCTCCTTCACCTCTACCATGCCCTCTTCTCCGGTGTTTACGGACCAAAAATATTCACACGGCAGTCTGCACCGGCGGACGCGAACAGGCGTAGCATGGCGGGAAAGCCATGCCCGTTTTAGCCGGAGCGACCGTCCTCCTGCGGGATCTTTTTGATCGCAGGACCCTTGTAGTGCATAATGATGCCGACATGGCTCAGGGTCAAATTGCCACCCCCCGCTGAAACTTTACCCTCCCTTCAGTGAATGTGGATCGTCTGGTATCTGTTTGAAATCTCACCATAAATGAAATATTGCCGAGGATGTTCTGAAGATTTGCAACAGAAAAAAAAAGAACAGAGATTTACCACCATTCCTTTTGCCTTCCAAAACATTTTCGGTCTTATCACAAAGTGTGTGCAAATGCAACTGGAATGTTTATCAATACATTACGGATTGGAAAAAACAAGACATTTATGTCAGCATCATGATTCTTTTAAAATTTTGAATGAAAAGAATAAAATGGCTTTTTTGAAGGTGACGTTGGCTACTGTATTTTGAATCGAACATGCACTGTGGCGAATTCTTCAAGATTCGTTTCTGAAACATGTGAACTAAAGGGAAGTAAGCACGCACGCAGAGCCAGAACAGGGGGCAGAGCGAGTAAAAGAGAAAGGGGGTGAGAGTAAAAGAGGAACAGGGGTGAGAGACGACAGGAGGAAAGGAGGATACAGTGAGGGAAAGGGGGCTTCTGACACGCAGGATTTGGAGTTGAATGTTGATTTCTTTTCTTCTTCTTCTTCTTCTTCTTCTTCTTTCTTTTCTTCTTCTTCTTCTT
>JADBJO010002819.1:107500-117500 GCA_016801955.1 Conus betulinus | reverse complement strand
GTCCAAATTTTGCCCCTGGGTCATAAATGTACGAGGCAGGACTCAGACGGTTCACCGGCGTAATGATTGCGGTATAAATAATTGACTAGAGTGGTTGCGACGGGAGGACAAAAATGCTGATCATCACTGCGTTTTTCCCTGATTGTCGGAGGTACGAGCATGACTTTTAATACGAATTAATTCCTCCTGTGCCACTTTGTCACTTCCACGAGGTGGCAGACGGGCGCTTCGCATGAATGCAAATTGATGTCAGTTTGCCATTCTCTCTCTCTCTCTCTCTCTCTCTCTCTCTCTCTCTCTCTCTCTCCTCTCTCTCTCTCTCTCTCTCTCTCTCTCTCTCTCTCCACACACACACACACACCACACACACACACAAAACCTGATACTTGCATGTTTGCATATGTACTTGCAAATATACGTGTGTTCGCATACATGCGTTCATTAAAATGACAGATACTCATGTCCATTTGTATAAACAGAAATGAGAAGGGAGACAGTCAGACATACAGACGGACGGACAGACAGACAGACAGATAGATAATGAGAGTCATAGAGACAGACAGACAGATCATGTTTTTAATATACTGCTCTGAAAAGAGCCAAACTGGTTCGCCTAAGACTTGTGCATATATTGCTAACCATTCTTATATAACAAATGTTAATGAGATGAGTTCTGATCTTTCAAGCTTTGCTCTAATAAATTGTCTTTTACAGCCTGTTTGTTGTGACTAAATGAATTAAGAGCCTTCGGTGACGTAGCCCTTTTCAGGAATCCAATAAGCTTATCGAGATACCCATAAATCTGCGCAATGACTTCACTGAAGAACTGGTAATGGAATCATGTTCGGGAAAGCAACGCTGCATTATCTACCTGTAGGTCAGAAGTAGGTCTACCTTCATTTTTCATTGTGTCATCGAGTTGATGGGGATATTTGATGTCAGCGCTGCTCCCTGCGGGCATCTGAAAGCTCTTTCATCCTCTGAAAATGATATGCTAGAATCCCTTCCGCCTCCCCCCCTTCTTCCCCCCCCCCCCCCCCCCCCCCCCACACACACACACACATAAACACAAACGCGCACTCGAACGCACGCACGCACGCACGTTTACACACACACGCGCGTGCAAACACACACACACACACACACACACACACACACACACACACACACACACACACACACACACACACACACACACACACACACACACACACACACACACACACGCTCACACACACACACACACACACACACACACACACACGCGCGCGCGCGCGCGCGCGCGCGCGCGCGCGCACGCACGCTCACACACACACACACTCACACACACACACACACACACACACACACATACACACACACACACACACGCACACGCACCACACACACACACACACACACACACACACAACACACACACACACACACACACACACACTTTCCTCTGATCTTTGATCTGCATTTATTGTCGTCTGCAGAGAGTTTCCCCCTGTCGTAGTGGCCATTAATCTGTGTTTGCTATCTCCGCCATAGAGATAATGTTTTCAGGCACGTCTGATGGTCAGTGTGTCCGTCTGCTGGCACAATTACGCCAAAAAAAAAAGCAAAAACTACGGAACCAATTTCAACGAAACTAGGTGGAAAGACGACAGGTGGCCTATGACGGTACAAAGTGTCCGCAGGAACAAAGTGCGGACACTTTGTTTCTGCGGACACTTTGTACCGTCACATGGCCCAAGGACAAATCTCTTGAGTGTTGGTGCGGATCCAGGTTTGGATCTGGAGGACCGATCCGGCTATTTTTTTTTTTCTTCGCCTTCCTGAACATTGCAAGGAAGGGCATTTTTCGACAGTTCAGTATTCTTTTTCTTCAAAACCTTACGCGTCATTCTTAAGTCAAGTCTTAAGTAAAGCAAATCATACTTAGCTGGTGTGCCTACGGACTGGTACGATTTTGTGTCGATCCGGATTTAAGATCTGATCCCAGAGAGCGAAATAAAATTTTGAGGGGCTAGGGCACATCTACTCAGTCATTGCACGTTAACGAAGCTTCCATTTCTGCGGCTGTCGCCGACAATATTTCTTTTACTTCTTTATTAGGTCCGGTTTGAAAAAAAATATATCATAGTCTATTCCTATTTGAGAACACACACACACGCGCGCGCGCGCGCGCACGCACGCACGCATACGAATGTACACCCTTCATCTCCTCCTCCTCCTCTCCTCCTCCTCCTTCCCCTTCTTCTTCTTCTTCATTTTTCTTTGCCGATGAACCTAGAGCAGACAGGAACATTGTTTATGTTATCGTCTATCACTATCACTTTAATTAAAAACTATGCTTTCGTAAATCACCATAAAGAGACCCATCCTATTCCACCCACCGACCAACCTAAAAAGTTATGGTGTCCGGCTTAACGCTTAACATCCACCTTACGAATCACCGAGCTCACTGACCAATTCATCTGGCTATTGGCCACTTAATGCTACCATCAGCTTCTCTCTCTCTCTCTCTCTCTCTCTCTCTCTCTCTCTCTCTCTCTCTCTCTCTCTCTCTCTCTCATCTACAACCTGGCTGACCCTTGAACTGCTCAGAGCCCAATCAGTTCCAGTCGCTGATGAGGTGAAGGTCAAATAGCTTGGGTGAAAGTGTCCTGACGAAGATTGCGCGGGGGAGAGTGACAGACAGTGTGCGGAATGAAAGAAAGGAGGCAGGAAAGGCTGGACAACGGAGGGGGGGGGGGGGGGGGGGGGGGGGATGGGATGGGTAGTGTGAGGGAGAGGGAGAGGCATAATTGTTGGTGGGGAAGGAGGGGTGGGGGGTGGATAATTATCTAGGACCAAGTAGTACTTCTCGGGCGAGTAGCGAACCCTGTGCGTTTTGCTTATGTGGCTTGAATTGCATCTGGTGCAGAAGGGTTCCCGTGCTTCACCCCTGTGTGTTGCAGCCACAGGTCTCCCTTGAACACGGTATAGCAGATATGCATGAATTCTGACTGTGGAAAAATAATCTGGAGTGTGTGTGTGTGTGTGTGTGTGTGTGTGTGTGTGTGTGTGTGTGTGTGTGTGTGTGTGTGTGTGTGTGCGCGAGCGCGCGCGAGCGCGCGCGCGCGCGCGTACATGCATGCGTGGTCATGTGTACACAAGATTTGGGTTTGGGAGAGGATCCTGGGGAAACATGTGTGTTGGGTCTCTGCATGTGTAGTCACGCGTCTGTGTATATTTATGTGTGTTGTTGTGTATATGTGTCTGCGTATGTGTCTGCGTGTGTGCGTGCATAATTGTATTCCTGTACGCTTTTTGTAAGTGTTTCTCATGCTTTTCTTTTGTTGTCGTTTGATTTTATATACACAAAATTTGCGGACACGATGAGAAGAATAGTGAGTACAACATGCCACGTACCCAGTTTACATCACTACTATTCAAAATGGTTTTCGCACATACCCAATTTGTATCACTGTTCAATTTTTTTTTCCGGTCGAAAACTGACAGTTATAATTGAGATAGCAAGAACGTTGGACAAGAGACCACACACACACACACACACACACACACACACACACACACACACACACACACACACACACACACACACACACACCACGCGCGCGCGCGCGCGCGCACGCACGCACGCAAGCAGAGAGAGAGGAGAGAGAGAGAGAGAGAGAGAGAGAGAGAGAGAGAGAGAGAGAGAGAGAGAGAGAGGAGAGAGAGAGAGAAGCAGGAGAACCCACAATGACAATAGATAAAGATATAGGGTAGCTCTATGCTTAGTTTAAAGATAATGCAAAGGAAGGGAATCAATAAAGTGCTAACAACGGAGATGTGTAGTCTGTGTGTAAGTCTCTGTTGAAAACTGATATGATGTGTGTGTGCGTGCGGGCGTGTGTGCGTGCGTGTGTGTGTGTGTGTGTGTGTGTGTGTGTGTGTGTGTGTGCGCGCGCGCGCGCGTGTATGTCTGTGTGTGTGTGGTGAGAGAGAGAGAGAGAGAGACAGACAGACAGACAGACAGACAGACAGACAGAGAGAGAGAGAGTATGTGCGTTTGTAAAGCACGCCTGGATTTAAATGAGTGCCACGTTGCGAATTCAGTTTGGTGCAAATCGACAAGAAATGCAAATATGATTTACCACCACTTAAAATATTCCTCCATTTTATTTCGAATGCTTGTCTTCTCTGCCAAATCACAGAGTTGGGACATCATTCTTAATATCGGCGGGTTGAACTGTACGTGCTGGGGTGTTTCGATGAAGCGGGCGTTCTATGGAAAGCGAGCAGCGTTTTCAATTGGACAGCCAGTCACGTGAGAGATCGTTTTGTGACGTGTCGCTGAAATAGATCGTGTTTGCAATCACTCATTTCCAGCTTCATGTACATAGAAGTATTTCAAAAGTCTTGCCAGGCAAAGGGCAGTGTCTTGGAACAAAGGCTGTCCACATTGCTAAGACAACGTTTCAGTAGACCGTGAGAACTAGATTGTCTCATCTCGTCAAACACATTACTCCATAGAACACATGTTGCAGACGTGTTTTACCTAAACGATTCCGCCGTGTTTTGTATACATGTATGGCGAAAACACGACGAATGCAATAAATAGAATAACTCTCACCAGCTAGTTGCTACAAAGGATAGACCACACATTTAACTAGTTTATATGCTGAGCGCTTTAGAAAATATTCATGTCCGAGCGAAACACCTCTCCTCTCTCTCAATCTCTCTCCCCTCTCTTCAGAATCCCTCCTCCTCTCGCTCTCCCCCGGTGTCCTATGTGGATCCCAGAAAGTTCCCTCGTCCCCTCCAGCAGCGGCTCCTCCCAGAGACCCCTAGTTCTTTCTCGCCAACTGTACTCCGTCTCCTATAACCCTATCTCGTCTCCTATTCTCCGTACCCCTCGCTTGAAAATCTCTCTCGACCTCCTGGCTATACCCCACATCAGAATACAGAGTTTGTCGCTGGATGCAACTCCTGTTATTCCTCCATCTCTACTCTCTCTTGTTGTATAAGTCCCATTTAGGCAGATTCCCAATAACTATTAAACTCTATTTGTTCGATGTATTTCCTACTGGTTAAAGTTAGTAACAAAAAGATGGATGAACCAGACAGGCTACCAAAATCTTAAGCGTATTTACTGCTTTTACATGCTAAATCTTTATACCAAAGGCAAAAGGAACTGGGTACTGCAATGGTAAGATATATCTGTTTCAGAAAGGGTTTTGGGTATGTATGGTTAAACCCAGGTGTTGGAGAGGCTTAATCGATAGTAGATGGCAAAACTGGCAAGACCATTTGGAAAATAGTGAGCGGTAAAAATTCAATGTATAGAAGATTTTGCGATTACACTCGCACTGTAAATACCAAAAATATTTACAATAGATATGGAGAGACACTTAAACATATAATGTCATTGTTTCGTTTTTGGTGCAACAGACCTTGCTGTTCATTACTATAGATACAGGAATCCTACACCTAATGATCTATTGTGTCCATTTTGTAAGGATACCGAAGAAAACGAAGTTCATTTTGTCTTATGCTGTCCATTATACGATAAATTAAGAAAAGAATTAATCGCTCCAAAATATTACAGAATAGCAAATGCTTTTCATCTAAATCTATTGTTATCCTCCGTTAATGCAAAAACTGTGAAAAACCTCTGCATTTACCTGTACACAAAGCTTTTAAAGCAAGAGAGTTTGCAATTTCCTAAATTGATGTATAAGTAAGAGTGTAGATAATGAAATGTATAGTTGGTATTTATGTTTTGTTTCTTTCTGCCCGAAACTTTGAAGCTCTTGTTTTCTGTAAACACACAGCCTTTCTAAGGGGGCGTGGCCCTATTGAAATAAAAATGTCATTCTCTCTCTCTCTCTCTCTCTCTCTCCTCCTCCGTGTAAACTCTCTCTCTCTCTCTCTCTCTCTCTCTCTCTCTCTCTCTCTCAATATTTTGTCAAGTTTTGAATATGTTCTTGTTTCCCTTGGTGGCGAGAAAATGAGTGACGGCATTAAAAAGCTGTCATTGCCTGTATTTTTTTCTCTTCCAAATCAAAAAGAAACAAAAACATAATGAGAATATTAACACTGAGATCACTTTAGAATTAGGAAAGATTTTGTCATAAGACAGATTTCTCTTTAATCAAAACGCCGGGGAATGGTACTCCTAGGAATTAAACAGAACCTCCAAAGCATATGTGCTTTTTATCTTTGTTTCATTCAGTGCATTACGCCCGGGAGAGAGAAATGGAAGGATCGGGAGATATATGTAAAGGGACAGGGGGGGGGGGGGGGGGGGGGGGAGGGGCAGAGGAGGCAGGAGACTGTTGTATTTGTAGGCTTCAAGACATCACTTGATCCGTCGGAAATTACTTCCTGCCATAAGGCATTAAAATAGCGATAGATTTTGAGGATAGGACCCGTAAGAGTACTCAAGAGCACTCACATTCCCCCGTGGAATAAAGGCTTTATAATTCATGCGGTTTTTCACTGATCATTCACGTGTTGTCGAAACCTTAGCGCTCGAGCCCAAAGACGTTCAGTTGAAGATAGAAAGAGACAGGACCCCCCGAACAATACGTTGCTCCATACATAACTGCAGCGTGCAGGATAACCAGCTTTTTACGTGGAATGACTCTTCAAGTGTGTGTTGCTGAATCTTCCAGTGTGCTTTCAGTTTGTCCCATTAGTATCTCATTCCTAAAAAGAACAGAATTAGAAAGAAAAATTTTCTGGTTTGAGTCCATTAGGAATGGAGACTCTTTACATCCTTTTCTTGTAACAGACGCCTAACCAGCCCAACCTGAGTCTTCCATTTTGGTATTAATCCCACACAGTGAATTTCTTGAGCATCGCCCCCCGCCCCCCCCCCCCCCCCCCCCCCCCCCCCCCCCTCCCCCCCCCCCCCCCCCCCCCCCCCCCCCCCCCCCCCCCCACCCCCCGAGTTCAATCTTGTTGAGCGACTTGCCGAGCCATCCTCAACCACCCACGCCCCGTCATGCTTCTGGCTCCATCCTCTTCTTCACCTCATATCTTTTCCTCTTTCTGCTCCCAGCATCACCCCTCATTCCCACTCCCACTCCCTTACCCCCTCCTCTTCTTTCTTTCTCCTCCAATCCCTCTTCCTCCCATACCATGACATAAAACTATTCTTGAAATAATTGATGGAGAAGGTGATGACTCTGACTTCTCCCACATTCCGCACATCCCCTACTCTACCCCCTCTTTCATCGAAAGTGCTGTTCAACTCAAAAGGGAGAGTAAAGCACCATTCGTTTTGTCAGTCAGTCAGTCTGTCAGTTGGTAGGTCGGTCAGTCCGGCAGGCAGGCGGGCATTACTAAATATAAAGGTAACCTAATCCATCTATGGAAATAAAAGCATTTAAAATTAAAAACAAACTCTGGAGATTTTTTTTTTTTTTTATGAACAAAGTTTGGACGTTTCGTCCTATGGAAACACCGCCAGGTGTGCCCACAGAGCCTGTGGGATACCATGGAGTAGGAAGCCCCACAGGCAGCCCCGCAGGACCAAACCTTGTGACTGTTTTTCCTCATCAACGAATGGTCATGCTTCAGTGTGATCGTGCCAAATTCTTTATCGTCACAACTTTAAAGGTCGCTTGTTCATCTGGTTTCACACATTGTGAGTTCATCGCACTTGACTATCGGTGTCGGCCTGACTCATTCAGTGAAAGCACTTTTCGCGGACTACAAAGGTCATCTGATCATAATTCAGGAATCTTCAGCACCTTTCACTGTTTTCACTGGTCTCTCACTGGGTAACGCAGTAATGTAACATTCTTCCTCAACTAGAAAGGCCATTGAGGCTCATTTATTGAACTCCAACACTCTTTCCTATCTACAAATGCCAAATGATCATGAAGATTAACTAAATAATTGGCAGTTTTTATAAAGGAAATTAAGCCGTACAAAGCCGTTCGTTTTATTGGATATACCACAAGAAGAGCTTAAGAGTGAGACCTATGTTAATTAGCTGGAAATGATGTGCATCGATTTATACAAAGAAACAAAGAAAGACAATTGTAATTTCAACATCTCTACACCTGATGCAGAAGACAAGGACACATCAGGCAAGCTTAAAATACTAACATCTTGCATGCGCCTGCTGGCCTAGTAGGGCTGCAGTTTGCTTTAAGTCTGCTGTTGACTGGTGTTTTATTATCAGAACAATAATAGAAATGAAAACTTCCACTGTTTTGAATCCATCAGGAAATGTGGACTCTGTACTGTCCTTTTCTTGCCGAAATAGACGTTCGCCCAACCTAACCTGAGTCTTCCATTTTAGAATTAATCACGAGACAGTAAACCTCCCAAGCATCAGACTCTCCCCAAATTCAATAAGCTTCGAGAATTGCCGAGTCATCCTCAAAGACTCCCTCCCTGTCATGCTTCTTGCCCCTTCCCCTGTCCCCCCTCATCTCTCTTCTTACCTTCCTCCTTTTCCTCCTCCTCCAGTTTTTTCCTTCTCCACTATGCCATAAAGCAGTCTGCGGGCCAAAATGAAATGATTGATGGAGGAGGTGATGCCATCGTCTCGCCTCCCGGCCACTATTTTTCGACACCAAAACCAACTACGCACCATTCTTTTTCATTCATTCATTCACCCGCTTGCTCATCATCGAATGCATAATATATGGATAAACAAACAAACGAAATGCAAAACTTTCAAGTCAAGTCAAGTCAAGTCAAGTAAACTTTATTATCTCAATTTGAGAAATTAATTTGTGGTCACACACATTCACAGCAAATAAACAATAATTTCAGCACTTTTTGCTGAATGCAAGGGTAACACACATTCAGACAAATAAACAAGTAATTTCAGCACTGATCACAGTTAAAGAAGACAAATCAGCAGTCTGATATTTACCCAGATTTGCTCGTTTCATGTATTGACTAAATTAGAGTAAATACCACTCATCGACTACAAAGAGGGTATTGCCGCTTATTGACGCTCCACATTCTTCACTATCCACAAATACTTCTTGTTGTTGAAGACTGACCAAATTCTGGGCAGTTTTGAAATTAAACCAAAAGTTGGGTTTTGAAGGACTAAAAAAAGCGACTTTCAAACCAGGAAATACCTTTATTTTCTAAAAATGGCATACATACAGTTGGTTCAGCAGGAACTCATTTCCGAAAATGTGCGTGCTCAGAGTATGTAATACGTAGAATTTGATATTTCCTCCGCCTGTGAAAATGTTAATGAAAATTAATTTTCTGCGTGTGTAATCGTACTGCCCTTGGTGGATTTTAAAGAAGTAAATGAGGGCAGGAGCTGTAGATATTAGAAATTTATAAAGTAAACTGAGCTTCAATGCATACCGTACAGAAGACAAGGATATATCAGGAAAAAAAAAAACTACCTTGGTAACATTCCATGGGTCGCTGGGGGTGGGGAGCTCACTTCTACAGCACCCGAATTCACTGTCAGACGTCTCGAGTTCAAATCAGAGTAGCGCCCAACAGCAGAACTGTCGTTCTGGCTACCCATTTTAACGTGCTGTCGTTCTGGTGGTGTCAGTGTAGTGACAGATATCCATGCTGCTCTCACGCTGCCTGCCATATCACCTTTGGTGTGTGTGGATGTTCAATCTAAACGTAACGAAATGCGATGCGTTGGCACAACGTCTGTTGCACAAGTGTCACTATCCTGCAACTCCATCCTGATGTGTCTTCTGCCAGGTTAGATTAGGGATCTGGAAAGGCACACGGAAGAGTGCGGACCTCTGTCCAGTTTTAAAAGAATGTCGGATCCGTCTTTAACCAGATCTGCTACAAAATGTGTGGTAATAAACACAAAACAATGGCGTGTTCGCTGTCACATGAAAAAAAAGAGTACGCAGGTCCCTCTGTCTTTTATTTCATTTTCTTAACTTTCGTGAGCGAGTCAGTTTATGAGCAAAACTTATTTACTTCCAGGGGACGTAATAGCAGGAACAGCCTGTCATAATCTCTCTCTCTCTCTCTCTCTCTCTCTCTCTCTCTCTCTCTCTCT
>JADBJO010002819.1:95000-100000 GCA_016801955.1 Conus betulinus | reverse complement strand
GTGTCTGTGGACTGTGTCTGTGGACTGCTATCTGTGTCTGTGGACTGTGTCTGTAGACTGCTGTCTGTGTCTGTGGACTGCTATCTGTGTCTGTGGACTGCTATCTGTGTCTGATGACTACTGTGTCTGTGCACTGCTGTCTGTGTCTGACTTCCGTGCTGTGTCTGTGGACTGCTGTCTGTGTCTGATGACTGCTGTGTCTGTGGACTGCTATCTGTGTCTGTGGACTGCTGTGTCTGTGGACTGCTATCTGTGTCTGATGACTGCGGTGTGTCTGTGCGCTGTGGACTGTCTGTGTCTGTGACTGCTGTGTGTCTGTGGACTGCTATCTGTGTCTGTGGACTGCTGTCTGTGGTCTGTGGACTGTGTCTGTTTTGCTGTGGACCTCCACCTGTGTCTGAGGACTGCTGTCTGTGTCTGAGGACGCTGTCTGTGTCTGTGGACTTCCGTCTGTGTCTGTGGACTGTGGACTGCTATCTGTGTCTGTGAACTTCCGTCTGTGTCTGTGGACTGCTGTCTGTGTCTGAGGACGGTGGTACAAGCCACACGCAGATTCCGTTGCTCAACCAGCGCGTCCAGCACTGCAGGGGATCGGTGTGCGTGAAGGACATTAACGACCGGTTCTCCAAACATCGACCTTTCGCCAGGGAAACCAAACACTGCTCAAGCTGAATTTAAATACGCCAGCGGGGCTGGGGGGCGGGGGGGGGGGGGGGGGGGGGGGGGGGGGGTAGTAGGGGAGGTGGTACCTTGCTGTGCTATTGTTGGTTGCATGGCTCAGACGGGGACAAAATCCCTTTCCTTCCATAAAATACAACACAAAGGGAAACAAAAAAAACTCTGAATGGACAGACGCGCTGATAGGAAAGATCTGCGGAGTAGTGTGCCGTATGTTAAGAGTCTTTGTCGTTATCGGCCGATTGGAATAGACGTTTCATGCTGACCAATCGGAAGGGTGCATTGTGTAGATGCAGGATGCCTGCTGAACGCTTCGTACCACCATTAGCACATGTTTCAACCCCAGTATAATGAAATCACATTCAGCCAATTCCATGGACCCAATGCCATTATAATGAAATCACATTCAGCCAATTCCATGGACCCAATCGCGTCGAAGAGCTGTTCAGCTCAGGCAGAGAAATTATTTGCTCGTACTTTTTCACACATTCATGCCTCAAATACTGTTTCAAGTAATGGTGTGTGTGTGTGTGTGTGTGTGTGTGTGTGTGTGTGTGTGTGTGTGTGTGTGTGTGTGTGTGTGTGTTTCTGTGCCGTGGCATTATTCCCACGCCTCTATTCCAGCTCCCTTTCACAGTCGCTTCCTGTCTGCTCCCGCGGCACCGAGAAATCACAGGGAGAGTCTGCCTCAAGTCATGATGAAGCACCTGGCCAGAAGAGACACTACACTGCTGCCAAGGCGTATCGCTGGTGTTCAGTGGTGCCCTGTTCCGATCCAGTATACGCTAGACACCACCCGCTAAGCCCTGTACTGACAACAATTACAGATTAGTCGTGGAGCCAGCGTGAGTGAGCGTCCTTG
This sequence comes from Conus betulinus, assembly GCA_016801955.1. NCBI lineage: Eukaryota > Metazoa > Mollusca > Gastropoda > Neogastropoda > Conidae > Conus > Conus betulinus. The sequence goes on along the minus strand of JADBJO010002819.1, from coordinate 98,460 downwards.
TCTGGAGGGGCCCCACCATGTCCGATCAACGGCCCTCCCCATCAGTTTGCCAACACCGGCCACATGGACACGAACTATTTGATAGCATGAAGATTTAGAGGTGATCAGAACTGAGGCCACCATGAGAGCATGGGGTGAAGGGTCACAGACTTTAGACTTTCTTTATGCTGATTAATGATATGATCAAGACGATGCTGTGGAGTTCCATTCTGGTATATGAGACCGCATGGCAGGGCTGTGCTCTATACTTTCGTCCTTAACATATTCCAGTGTCAACCAGGTCCACGAGATACAGACACCTGCAGTGTTGGTCAGAAAAATTTGAGCAACACTGTCAAAGACGTATCCACTAAGTGGATGAAAGTTGACTCTGTGGTTCCAGTTTTTCCCATTTGAGCCCATAGCAAACTCAAATCTGGGTAGGAGCCGACAGTGGACCGAAACATCCCACAAATGTAGGTACCTCTGATGGGAATCAAACCCATGACCTCACAGCCGAAAATCCGTGACACTGACCAAGGTGCGCCACGGCGGCTCGTGTTTTGTGTGTTTATTTGTAGTTTGTCTGTTTTCAGCAACGCTGCTGTCCGTGTCAGTCTCCTTGTAGCATTTTACTGACCATTGCTAACAGTCTCACACAAAATGACACTTTAGAAAACCCACCACCCAATACTATTTTATCAGTGTGCCTGTTATGAAAACAGAGTTGTTGTTTTTACCTTTCTACGTAAATTTTTTAAATATTTGACTCGTCCCAACAAAAACAACAATCAGTGTACGTGTTCTGTGAACTGCATAACTGGAAGCAAGTGTCCCCGACCCTGTCGGAAAGGGCCTTGTCTGCAGGTTCACAAAGTCCCGGTGAAGCGCACTTGCCGCAGTCAGCTATCCCCCTGCTGCGATCCCTGGTCTGTGGCTCTCCGCTATGCTCTCCTCTGTCTGTGGTCCGGCGACCTCACATCCAGTCTGTTTTCTCTGGGTCCCTGTCCACCTCCCAGTCTGTCTCCATCATTAAGCTGGCTCTGTGACCGGCAGCTACAAGCCATGTTTGTTCTGTGTCACTGTTTCATAGTTGTTTGTCTCAGGGCCCATTTTTTTCCATCGAGGGTGATGTTACTGTGGTCTGATCAGACGGTTAGGGCAAATGTCACAAAGGAGTGACAGAACAGCATTTTGTTTGGAAACAAGCGTGTAGCATGGTGCGTCTATTGCTATCCATCTGACACACATTTGTACGAAACAGATTTCAAAACTATTCCGTGCATGAACTCATTTCCTGACATGCTTCAGTCTGGGGTGAAATACATTTCTTGCGTTCTGCATCCTGAGCCAGTGAACAGCGCTGCCATTAGACATGTAACTATATTTTGCTTGACATTTAGATAGCAGACAAAAATTGGAAAGGCCTGCTTAAACTTGTTTAGAAGACACAGACTTTTTACCGGATCGATTTGTCTTATTACCGCTTAATCTGTGAGAGACAGAGAAAGCCGTGAAAACTTGAGCAGGACTTCCTCAGTGATACTGACTGTTGTGCAGATTTGATTCCCGGAAAAATTACAGCTTCACGGTATGAATTCAAACTGAAGGCTTTAAGACATAATTCTGTTTATGACATCGGATGTTTATGCAGAGATTGGGTTTTTTTTTTTTTAGACATCATAGTGTTTCCACGTCTGTTCATAAAACAACGCTTACCTGAATCACTGTCAAACAGCAGTTCTTCAGAGAAAGAGTTTATACGTGTGTTTGCTAATCAGTTACCCTCCACGTGTTCTTGTTTCCTGTTTAATTTTAATTTCTGCAGTCGTTATTTACAACAGTTTGTTTCGGAAAAAAAAGTCTGGGAAGTGGAAATTGTTCAGAACTTCATTTCTCATACTAGTTGAATTATATATTTCATATACTATTGACAGAGTGGAGCAGTAGAAAAAATGTCTGAAACGGGGGGGGGGGGGGGGGGGGGGTGGTTTGTTTTTGTTTTTTTTTTTTTTTTTTACTGAAAGGGTGTTAAAGATAACCAAACAAAACAAAACGAAGAAAAACTGCCGTGGTGAAGGTGTCGTACCCCAATACACTATGAAGGCGTCGCTGTGTTTAGATAGTCTTTTGACGTTCACGACTTGCCCGCCCCTGGAGGGTATGTCTTCGGATTTTCACTCCGTTTCTGTCCATTTTTCCTAAAGCAACATCTAGATTCAGAACTAAGAGACTCCTTTCTTTCTTGACTTTCCATGGCTCGTTCCACCGCCCCTCTACTCATCCCCGAGCCCACCAACCCCCCCCCCCCCCCCCCCCCTCCTCTCTGCCCTTCCCTCCTCTTTCTCCTGTCATCACCCCCTTCCCCCCTCCCCGAGCTCCACTTTTCCCCTCTCTTCTGCCCCTTCTCAAGCACAAGGTCCTTCCTTCCTCCCTCCCCCCCCCCCCCCCCCCCCCCCCCCCCCCCCCCCTCTCCTGCACCTCCTAAACCACGATTCAGCCTTTTTACACCACGGAAAGTCTTTCGCGCTCTCTAGAAGTGAGTCTCCAGAGACTGGTGCTATTGAAGGGCATGATGACGTCAATTCGGAAACCTGGGTAAAGCAGGTCTGTGGCAGTCTCCCTGGGAGTACGACAGCACGAGTCTGGATGAGACTGTCACTGCGTGTGTGTGTGTGTGTGTGTGTGTGTGGGTGTGTGGGTGTGTGTGTGTGTGTGTGTGTGGTAGGGGTGGGGGAGTGTGTGTGTGTGTGTGTGTGTGTGTGTGTGTGTGTGTGTGTGTGGTGGTGTGTGTTGTGTGGGTAGGGGTGGGGGGTGGGGTGTGCGTGTGCCTTGAAAGTGTAATGGGGACTGCGATTTGGTAACTGTGTCACATTGGTCTGTGATGCTTGTAACTGTTCTGAAGTGGTGCAGATCATCATCATTCAAAAATCACGTGCTGTTCCTGTAAGGATTGGGTTGGTGAATCGATGCGGGTTTTTTTTTGGTTGTTGTTGTTGTTTTGTTTTTCCTCGTGTGTTTGTCTCTGTGCTTGTAATGTTTTTGTACGTAATAGCTTTTGTGCATTCTCTCTCTCTCTCTCTCTCTCTCTCTCTCTCTCTCTCTCTCTCTCTCCTCTCTCTCTCTCTCTCTCTTCTCTCTATCTCTCTCTCTCTCTCTCTCTCTCTCTCTCTCTCTCTCTCTCTCTCTCTCTCTCTCTCTCTCTCTCTGTCTGTTTATCTCCCCAACCCGTACTTATACGTAAACACATATCTGTGTAGTAGGCAGGAGTCTGTCCTTTTTGCATGCTCTCTCTCTCTCTCTCTCTCTCTCTCTCTCTCTCTCTCTCTCTCTCTCTCTCTCTCTCTCTCTCTCTCTCTCTCAGTTTTCTTCCTCTCGGAACGCTCATTGTTGACCTGTCTGCCCACAGACTGTGAGAAGATCGCCGTGGACTTCGTGTCCTGGCAGGACACCGGGTCCGTCGTGGTGGCCGCCCTGGCCT
>JADBJO010002819.1:87500-90000 GCA_016801955.1 Conus betulinus | reverse complement strand
GTGTGTGTCTGTCTGTATGTATGCATGCATGTGTTTGTGTGTGCATGTATATGAGACAGAAAGAGAGAAACATTAGTGAGCATTTGAATGTGAGCGAGCATATACGAATGAATGCGTGCGCACGCGCGCGCGCGCGCGCGCGCGCGCGCGTGTGTGTGTGTGTGTGTGTGTGTGCGTGTGCGTGTGTGTGTGTGCGTATGAGTATGTGTAGCGAGTGCGTGTATATGTGTGTGTGTGCATTCTTTTATGTGAGTGTGTGCATTCTTTTATGTGCGTCTATATGTATGCATGCACGGTTTTGCATGCATGTATGTCTTGCTTACAAAAAAGCAGGGGACGAGCGCATACAATGTGTGTATGTATCTGGGGTTGTGCGCGCGCGCACGCGTGTGTGTGCATGTGTGTGTGTGTGAGTGCGCGCGCGCCCGTGTGGGGGCATACAATGTGTGTATGTATCTGGGGTTGTGCGCGCGCGCACGCGTGTGTGTGCATGTGTGTGTGTGAGTGCGCGCGCGCGCCCGTGTAGGGGCAAGGTAAAGAGAAAGAGGAGAGTGAGCAAAAATCCTTTCTGTGTTAATAAACAAATTGCTGTGTGTATTTCTGATTATATTTGACATTGCCCTAAGCAAAGTTGTAATTCCGCGCGTTTTGAAGCGGTCGTCGCTCTCTTCGATTTTGGACAGAAATGTGAATATAGCGTTACAGCGCCGGGGATGGATGGAAGGGGGGGGGGGGGGGGGGGGGGGATGGGGGATGAGGCGCTTGGGGCAGGAATGGCTCTCAAATAGGAAATTTAGAGGCAAGATTCTGAGGCCACAACTTTCCATTGTAAGCCCAGTTTTTGTTGAATTCGGATATTCTTAGGAAGATACGAGTTTGTAAGTGTCGATATATATATATGTGTGTGTGTGTGTGTGTGTGTGTGTGTGCGTGTGTGTGTGTGTGTGTGTGTGTGTGTGTGTGTGTGTGTGTGTGTGTGTGTGTGAAACGAGAGGGAGGGGGTTATCATTGTTCAAGAAACTGTACACTTGCCTTTTGCAACTGACTCGATTATTTGTTTTAATCTGGCGACTGGGTCCTGACACTGTTAGCTGTATTTCACAGTGGACACTGTCTGTGTGTTCTGCTGTGTCTTTTTGTCCACTTGACCTTTTCGTGTATTTCCATCAACTTTTCAAACTGATGTCATTTATCCGGCGGTGTATATAGTCAGCCACGACCTATTTACAACTTCCTTAAGATTGCATACCGTCTAGCTATGATCTAGTAAATTGTTGTACGTATTTCCGTGATGACACCCTTTGTGGTTTTGCTTAAGGTCAGAACAGGACAGTTTTGTCCATGTAGTGATCGCCCAGTAGAGGCCATGTGAGTTCCACTGGTTTCTAGCAACACCGGGACTGAAATGCTCACGAGGTTTCATTTCCTGACCAAAAAACACCGAACAAAATTATTTCATATACACCATAGAAACAACAACTACACAGAACCTAGAAACAACAACTACACAAAACACACAACAGGAAACCAACCGAAACAAGAACACAAAACACACAGCAGAAAACCTCGAAACAAACAGCAACGCAACACACACAACAAAAAACCCCGAAACAACAGCAACTGCAACAACTGTGCACCAATAACACAGCGTCTGCGACGGTGGATGGTAAAGCAGAGGCTGGAATACCCGTCGCAGTCGCAACAGAAGCAGTGACAGTCTCAGTTTTTGTTCTTCGAACTTTGTTTTTCTTGCTTTTCTTGTCGCTCCTGTGTCGCTAATTACTTGAAATTTGAAGGCGGGCTGGGAAAGGAGGAGAGACGAGTTACGAAAACAACACAACACAAGCACACACACACACACACAAAAAAATGAAAAAGTCAAAGCTTTCTGATATTAGGGTTTTTACAAGGGGGGGGGGGGGGGGGGGGGGGGGGGGGGGAGGGGGGACAAATCCAGAGTTGGTAATTCCATATACCATTTCAGACATATCGTAAAACCTGCTACTGCTGGTGTCTCCACTTTTCTTCTCTTTATGCCAGTCTCCCCCCTCTCCCCAACTACCTCTCTCTCTCTCTCTCTCTCTCTCTCTCTCTCTCTCTCTCTCTCTCTCTCTCTCTCTCTCTCTCTTCTTCGTTTCTCTCTCTTCTCTGTCCTCTTCCCTTGACACACCTCTCATTGTGTCCTCTTCTCTGTCTCTCTCTCTGTTGTCTCTCTTTGTCTCTTTGTCTCTCTCTCTCTCTCTCTCTCTCTCTCTCTCTCTCTCTCTCTCTGACATTTCCTCTCCATAATCTCTCTAAAACCCTTTAAGTTAAAAAAGAGGAGGAAAAAAAAAAAGAAGAAGTAATAGCAAAACGGAAGGAATATTCAAAGCGCAAAGAAAACTCGTTGGCCACTCTAAATTGGAAACATTAACACGCTCAGCTTCTGTTCAAATAGCCGATTTTCCTTCGCTTCTGAAGTCCGCTGGCCAAAGAAATGCAGCACATCCAACATGCTGAA
>JADBJO010002819.1:67500-70000 GCA_016801955.1 Conus betulinus | reverse complement strand
CACGCACGAACACACACGAACACACACACACACACACACACACACACACACACACACACACACACACACACACACACACACACTTGTCTAATATCACATGTACACATGCGCACGCAGGCACGCACGCACGAACACACATACACACATACACACACACGCACACACACACACACACACACACACACACACACACACACACACACACACACACACACACACACACACACACACACACACGGTGAGCCTTTTGTCCACAGAGGGAAGGAAACGTGTTGATAAAATCCTCTCTAGAAGCACATTTGTCTTCTTGAACTTTGTTCAGCAGACAGACAATATCTCCTGTTTTGGTTCTATGCGATTTTTAGCTTTTGATCTCGATGTTTAAAGTCCATCAGTTCTTTTGCCCAGGTGTAGTGCACTGTTGACTTGGGTGTGTGTGTGTGTGTGTGTGTGTGTGTGTGTGTGTGTGTGTGTGTGTGTGTGTGTGTGTGTGTGTGTGTGCGTGCGCGCGTGCGTGCGTGCGTGCGTGTGTGTGTGTGTGTGTGTGTGTGTGTGTGTGTGTGTGTGTGTGTGTGTATGCGTGTCTATATATGTGTGAGTGTGTGTTTTGTGTGCGTGTGGTGTGGTTTGGTGTGTGCGTGTGTGTTTGGATGTGTATGTCATTGTGTATGTGGGAGTGTGTTTGGCGTGACTCTGTATGTGTGTGTATGCGTGTGCGTGCATGTTTGTCTGTGTCTGTGTTTGTGTATGTACCAGACACAAAACAACTTCTTAAAAGCCATTTCAGATCATAGGAACGGCTTTTCGGCTGCAGTCCAGTTATGACCGTAATAAAGTCCATCTGACAAACCTCGACCATTTTTCGGAGTATGGAAAGCAAATTTAGACTTGCGAATTAGGTCAGATGAGCCAGGAGAGAGAGAGAGAGAGAGAGAGAGAGAGAGAGAGAGAGAGAGAGAGAGAGAGAGAGAGAGAGAGAGAGAGAGGACAAAATAGCGAATACCACGCCTTCCATTTGTTTCCAGTGTATTAATCTGAATAATCTCTAATGTCTCATTAGCAGAGCCATCGATCAACCAGTACAGAAAACAGATCAGATGCCCTTAGATACACAGCACTGAATATTTCGTGTAAGAGGGTGAAGCGGAATGATGGATGAGGAACTGGGAAGGGCAGGAAAGGGTTGGCAGAGGGCAGAGGGATCCGTTGTTGTTGTTGAAGACTGATCCCCAGCCACAGACCTCTCGTTTTCCACGCTCGTCAGAACACAAAGCATGGGTACACAGACCTCTCTTCTTTCATGTTCGTCAGTGGAAGAAAACGGAAAGGAAAAGTCTTATGATGAACCCCAGTGATGAACCCACACACACACACACACACACACACACACACACACACACACACACACACACACACACACACACACACACACACACACACACACACACACACACACACACACACTCACACACACACACACACACACACACACACACACACACACACACGCACGCATGCAAGCACGCACACACACGTGCACGCGCGCACTCTTTCTACCTCCCTCCCCTCCCTCCCTCTCTCTCTCTCTCTCTCTCTCTCTCTCTCTCTCTCTCTCTCTCTCTAAGAGTACCGTAACAAAGTGACTGCATTACTACATCAGTGCTTTCCTTCTAAATATGTAAACTGAATAATGTTAGGGTTGACAGAGATAGGAGTTGCTGGGGGTGCTATGTAAACTGGATGATGTTAGGGTCGACAGAAATAGGGGTAGCTGGGGGTGAGCTATGTAAACTGAATAATGTTAGGGTCGACAGAGATAGGGTATAGGGGGGGGGGGGGGTGCTATGTAAACTGAATAATGTTAGGGTCGACAGAGATAGGGGTAGCTGGGGGTGCTATGTAAACTGAATAATGTTAAGGTCGACAGAGACAGGGGTAGCTGGGGTGGGGTGAATAAGAAGGAGTAGGTGTATCATTTGTTATAGATCCAAACAAACAGAGAGACAGACAGACAGACAGACAGACAGACCGACAGACAGAGATATACAAGGAAAGGAAAGAAGGGGGAGAGAAAAAAACAGAGGCAGATGAGGGCAAGGGTTTTAAGGGCGGGGGGAGAGGGGCTATAGGGATAGAGGCAGATGAGGGCAACAGGGTTTTAAGGGCGGGGAGGAGAGGGGTATAGGGACAGAGGCAGATGAGGGCAACAGGGTTTTAAGGGCGTAGGGGAGAGAGGTATAGGGATAGAGGCAGATGAGGGCAAGAGGGTTTTTAAGGGCGGGGAGGAGAGGGGTATAGGGACAGAGGCAGATGATGGCAGGGTTTTAAGGGCAGGGAGGAGAGGGGTATAGGGATAGAGGCAGATGAGGGCAACAGGGTTTTAAGGGCGGGGAGGAGAGGGGTATAGGGATAGAGGCAGATGAGGTAGCTCGCAACAGGTGCGGCTGACTAGCAGCGGATGCTCAGACGGAATTTATACTAGGCAGGTGTATCATTTGGG